>VMDR010016781.1:0-20791 GCA_007922815.1 Macrotus californicus
GTTCTTCTAAAATTCATTTAAGAGTTAGAGCCATTCAGAATATTCAAAAGTACAGACTCTCTGAGAGACATAACTAATGCCATACAGGGAGAGATGGTGGTCTATTCATCAGGTTCACCAGTCTTTCCCTCACAGTACCCATGTGACTCCCTCATGTTGATAATTTCAAAAGTCATACTATATATATCAGACATGTGGCTTTTACCTTACTCAGCTACAGCTTTAAGAGTCATCAGCAACACGTTCTTTTCTGAAGATTTCTCTATATTAAGGATACACTGACTAAATGTGGGTTGGTATGTGGAGATGTTACTAGAACTCGTTTTCTTGGACTTCCCTTTATAAGGCTATTTGTCATCAGTCTGGTGACCAGGCTTGGTCTTACCTTATCAACAAATCGAGATTAGATGACCTTATTCATGCTTTTCTAACCCCAGACCATCATAGTTGCATGTTTTTCAGTGTGGCCAGAAGTCTCCAAAGCAGAAAAGGAGAGAGCTGGAAGTGGTAGTAAAAGACCACCAAATCAAATAACTGGAACACTCAGTTCTGTGAAAAACTTGTGCATTTCTATACGTTTTTTTTTGCATTTAGTGGGTTTGTTCTCAGTGAAAGATCCCTTTATTTTATGCAAAATAACCAGCCTGCACACCTGGAGGCATTGATATGTTCTGTTTTTCCATGCCTGTTAAGCTGTTCTTGTTTGTTCACATTCTGGTAGGCAACACCTCTTTATTAATATAGAAAGTCATCATTGAACAATTACTTGCTTTTAACTACTCACTCTGGAGGACATTAGAGTTGCCCATGTGAGAAATAGCTGAAATGAAAATCAACATATGCAAACTGGGGCATTAACCTTTGTGGATTTGAAACAAAGCTCATACTCTAACCATAATTTTTTTCTCCTTGCATAAATACTTAATTCACGCCCATATGTCCTCATTAGTAATCACTAGGGCTTCTCATTAACTCAGTTTTCACTGGTCTACAAAACAAAGACAGTTTTCAGGTGTTCTTTATATATATATATACCATGTAGTGTATGTTCTATGGGGAGATCATCTCAAATATACTGTGATAATCATAAATACTATTTCCAATCTCTGCTTTGTGAGTTCATAATGTAGTTTTGCCTCCTGGCTTTCTTGAGGTTAGAGAGGATCTAGTTCATTATGGACTGAAGTTATGTTCGCCCTTTAATTGTCGGTGTCACACCTTCATTTCCCTCTGGCACCATCACCAGCAACGTTCTGCATGGTGGCTGCTCTGTGAGCCTGGACTGCTGAGTGATGACATGGCACAGAGGCTCACAGGCAACCCACAGTGAACATGTATGTAGACGAAGGATGCACTATTGTTCTTTCAGTCTCGGGGTTTTTGAAGATGCTTATTTTTACAAAATAACCTAGTCTATTTTGGACCAGCACATATATCTTCTTGGCAAAAATTCACACTCAATTTCAGTTAATCTAAACAGCAACTGTCCTTCCCTTTGAAGTGCATGCAAGGGACCTCCAAAGCAAATTACGTGTTCATAAGATGATCCATATACTTTAATGTTTTATTTATAATTTGTTAATTCCAACTTTATTGAGACATGCTTGACAAATAAAAATTGTATGTATTTAAGGAGTACAATGTGATATTTTAACATACATATACATTAAAAATGGTTATTATGATCAAGTTAAATAACAAATCTATCACCTTAGAGAATTTAAATAATCATTCAATTTGGCAGTTATAGTTGTCATGGCAAATGAAGATGTTGGTTTTTTGTCCTATGCATCACTCTTTGTGAGCGTGATTGATCTGAGTCAGTTTGCTTCAGTCCAACCCAGTGCTTGGATAAGATCCAGTTTCTATACTTGCAAATGACCCATATTTTAAGATGGACAGTTTTAAACATGACTTCCTAATTTGGTAGAAATTAGATATTATTAAATTTATAAATTTGATATTATTATATGATTATAACATTGTTATTTTAATAACATACGAGGGGAGACCCCCCAAAACCGGAATGTTTTCTGGGAGGCAGGCCCCTTATAGTACAGGCTTTATTCATTAAGTGAGTGTTCTAGGAACACATCTGTATTAGTGAACCAGCTGGCGTTATCGTGAGAGGCTGCATTTGGCTTCAATAACTTTTTTTTTGAAGACTCTTTTAACACGTTTGCCCATTTCATGATGGGTGATTTACAAGTGCAGCCACCCACACCACTCTGGGTGTTCAGCAGTTTTTGACCAAAAACGGCATGACCCCCATACCCCACCCTCCCTATGCACCTGATCTTGCCCAGAGCAACTGTTTTTTTGGTAGTTTCCCTGATGAAAAAAATCCTCAAAGGGAAACATTTTGCCAGTGTGGAAGAGGTGAAACCAAAAATGTCAGAAGCACTAAAAGACATCAAAATCAATGAGTACAAAAACTGTTTTGGGCAGTGGAAAAAAAACCCATCTCAGTAGGTGCACTGCATCAAATGGAGAGTACTTTGAAGGTGACTGAAGTTTAAACATGTAAGAATAAATACACAATTTTGATAAATAAATTCCATTTGTATGAGTCCCCCCTCATATATGACATAATCAGCATAGATTATGTTTTATGTATTCAAGTGTTTATTTGTATAAGAATACATGCAGGGAAACAGAACTGCTTAATTTTAGTCAAATCCTGAATTATCTGGTCTGTGAAAGGACATAGTGTAAACAAGGTTTCCAGCAAGTGCATTGAAATATTAACCTTTATCACTATTCCCATGTTGACTCAATTCCCCAAATTTGGCATCTCTCATTATATTGGAGAGTAGTAAAGCAGTCAAAAATTTCTCACGTGCATCCTAACCCTCAAAGCTGTAGGCTTACAAGGATGAGGTGGCATAGTGCACACGGCAGATAAACATTAGATACATAGAAAGATAGATACATAAATAAATAAAACACATCTATTCAACAATTACTTATTAAGCACCAATTATGTGCAATGTGCACAGATGCAGAAAATAAAATACAAGATCCTGAGAATATAATAATACGACAAATGTGGCCTTTTATCATCTAGTGGATATAAGCCTATAGATAAAAATATACAAAACCAAAAGAACTTAAAACAAAATAATTATTTAGTCAATTGGAAGAGCAGATAATCATCATAAATCATTAGCTTTTAAATTATTTTTTAACTCTGTTAAGCTTCAAAAGGCCAGTATTTTGTTAAGACACCCTGGCATAGTACTGACCTTTGTACCTAATTTCTGAGTGAATACGAAACAGGGCCACTCACTGAGCTGATGTGAAACAGCTCATGGGCCCGTTTATGCAGTTTGAACAGTAAACCTAGACTGTGACCTGAGCATCATCATCTGCTTAAAAGCTGAAACATATTTCACATGAACTTTCATTTCTTAATATTTTAATTTTAAAAAGCTCAATGATTACAATTCAGTTTAAATTTATGGCACCTGCCAGGTGTATATCCCATTCTGCCTCCCCTTCTTTTTTTGTCTGTAAACAAGTTAGAAAAATAGTGGACACCTTAAAACTCAAGTGTAATATCAATACTTACCAAGCAAACTCCCCCAAGATATGTCATTAAATCAGAAATTCACTTATGATGCAAGTCCAACCAAACCATTCACACTCTGTGTAGAAATTCTGCTTGATTCACTACTTGTTCTTTCATGGATACATATGTACACACACACACACACACACACACACTACAAAATACAGAAGTGTTCCATTGTTTACATTCAAATTAAAAAATGTACACAGTGCTCCACAGAGAAACAGGGCTATTTTGGATGGTTTATTAGATTACATTTTAGGGAGAAAGGAGCAGGAAGAATTGCTTTTTAAAATTTTTTTATAAGCTATATAGAAGAAAAACCAAAAAAACAATATTCATTTCTTTTTCACATACTAAAATCCTCAGTTACCCCCTTCTTTGGGACTACCTTGGAAAACAGGTAAAGGAAGTGGCCATTATCCTATGTATACAAGAAGATCGTGGTATCGAGCAGCATCAAAGCAGAAAGGTCATCTCAATTATTCTTTCAATTAGAAAAATGCTCCTGTGTGTGTGTATAAACATGCGCGGACTGGGCACTCGAGTCCTGAATGTAAGAACACGGCTCTATTGCAGTACCTTGAAAGCAGTATTTGTTTGCAGAGCCCCACCTCTGAAGACTTTATCTCCTATATTTTCCACAGCATGCTGACCTTTTTTTCTTCCCCTCTGAGATATGTTTCTCACATACAATTTGTACTTTAGGACATTGATAAGAAAACCAAGATGAAAGCTTTGAGTGACTGCTAAGGTAAATTACACAGCCTGAATCTTAAGAAGAGTCAGTGAATTTCCACTCTTGCTTTATCAAACTCTTTTTCCTCCTTTCTCTTGCCTGACCAAATATCTTTAGTTTGTTAGGGGCTCTTTTCCCTCCGTTGTCTGTTGAGCTAAATGCTTATAGCATAAAAAAATAATTTCTCTTTTTTCATATGGGTAGATTTTAAAACAATGTAATATCTTTAGGTGAGCAAGCATGCGATGGCATCAGTGTAGGGATTTATACAGTTTAAGTCAATATTACTCAAAGCACAATCAATGAAATGAGTGTTGTCCCATGAGATGTTGATTATGTTGTGTTTTTTTTTTTTTTGTTCGTTTGTTTGTGTGTTTGTTTGGAGGATAAAGTCCTTTGGGACAAATAAGCTGAGAGTATTCTACACTATACAGTCATCTTTATATAGTATTATATAGTACAGTATTATGTACTTTATGTACTTTATATAGTACAGTATTATATAGTCATCTTTACTGAAAAATTCAAAGCCTTAAACGTGCTGATGTGCATTTGAAGTCTCTAATGGATAGAAGTTGTAAAGACAATTTTAATCATAACTGGCAAAGAATATTGGGCACCCAATGTCATGGGTATAACATGAGTTGTAGATGTGTCAGGTTTTCTTGTGCTATATTTCCTTCAATGCTAAACTCACTCATTTCTTATGATAATAGGAAGTTACTTATTGCTTTACAATGTTTTGTACATATTCAATAATAAAGAAGTAAGGTGCATATAATTTTGCTATTTGCCCACTTTATTGATCCTGGACTCAAAGGAGGATCCAAACCATAGCCTTCATGCAATAATGTCCAGGTAAAAAGACACTCAGCATCAGTGAGCACATAATAAGTCACATTTTAGGATCTCATGGGGAAAAGCTAGAAGGGGATCTCTAAGAAGAAACATTTATTTCATCATGTGATGTAAAATGCCTGATCGAAATGATAAAAACTGTGAGCAATTGTTACCTTTCATCATGAAAATAACTTTCTCTTTCTAATGCATGCATTTTCAGAATGCACTTTATAGAAATAGGTTGGTGATATTCATGCTTTAGACCTTATATTGTCCAAGTTGGCAACAGGAGTCACGATAAGCTAGAAATTTCACCTAGACATGCATTTGCTCCTCAGAGGGACATGTTACTAGACATATTCCTGACATTAAGAACAGCTATAATATATAATGTTCCCTTGAATTTGACTGCAGAATTCTTTTTTATTTGTAATTTCATGAAATGTCTATTATTTCCCTAAGGGATAGAGATATCTCATAAAATATAGTGTGGGGAGCTTATTTTCTAAAAATTACAAAAGAAGGGTATACTTTAATGCTGTTAGCCACTAATGATCAGGAGCTCCAAAGTGTATTAACATTGATTATTTGTATAAAGTCACTTCATCTTTCCCCCTGTATGCTTCACATAGATGCAGATTTTATTGTATATATCTCTCATATGTGTGTAAATGCAGTTAAATTATTTAAATTCTTTGAGCTGAATCAGAGCTAACAGAATCTCATAAGGTTCCCATGAGTTCCTATGCTTTATATAACTATACAAAACTTACTTTCTCCTTCTCTTTTAATTATACATTTCCCTGGAATATATGGCATGAGGCAGTAGGGCAAAAGGGCTTATGCATAATATGATGCTACCTCCACCTCTTCTGCTTCCTGTCATAACTCTGGGAAATTATTTTTTTCCTCTGAGACCTCAAGGATTGCCATCAGGCTTTGGCCTCAGTCTGGGTGAGATTTTGGAAAAGCACATACAACAGAAGCCTACTCTAATTTGCTGTGGAACTGGAAACTTTGATCATCTAATACATATAAGCCAACATTAGCAGAGGCTAGAAATAGTTAATCAGTTAAAAATGCTGAGAACATATGTCTACGTATAATTTTTTTTTTTAATTTAGTGAGAGTGTACAAAGTCAGGAACAAAACTTACAAGAATGAAGCAAAACAGAGAACTAAGTTAAAGTTAGTTTTGATAGGTGACAAAAGAGAAAATAAGCAGCCCTGGTTGGTGTGGCTCAGTGGATTGAGCACTGGCCTACAAACCAAAAGGTTGAAGGTTTGATTCCCAGTCAGGGCACATGCCTGGGGTGCAGGCAGGCCACATCCCCAGTAGGGGCCATGTGAGAGGCAACCACACATTAATGTTTTTCTCCCATTCTTTCTCCTTCCTTTCTCCTCTCTCTAAAAATAAAAAAAAAAAATTTGTAAAAAAAAAAGAAAATAAGCAGAACAGATATCATTAATTTCAAAATAATAAAATAGTAACAACATTGGGTATTCATAGTCAATTAAGTAATATAGTAATATGTTTCTTTATTAAGAAAATTACCCCAAACTAAAGCAAGTACTTTGGACAAAATATGATTTTTTAATTTATAATGTTACATAGACATATGATAGTCACTATCTTTGAACTGTAGTTTTAAATACTGTCACATTATCTTCATTGTTTCAATTGATTCTGATAAAAAATAGAAGTCACAATTTATGCTACTATCCCTTCCCAAGAGACAGCTGACTTTCCAGGATATACCTTGTAGCCAGAGAACAGCTTATTAAAACACAAATGGATAAATAAGGCAGAATACTTTTACCAATAATCCAATGTTTTTAAATCCTTAAAACAAAACTTAATAGTTTATATATATGTGTGTATAAATGTAAATGTACAAGATAAAATTGAATGCTTCTGTCCAAAGTGAGGCAGAATAGATCATTTAGATAAGAACAGACCAGGAGATCACAATGTCCAGAGTCAAGAAGCTATCTTGTGAAGACAGAATGGGGGGCCTGCATTAGAGATTACAGATCTGCAGGGAAGAAGGGTCTATATCCTTCATGACCTCGTACATTCTCCACAACACCTTGACCCTGGGCTGCCTACTCCAGTCTGTCCATGGGAAGAAAAATTAATTTCTATTGTGTTTTATTCACTGTTATTTTCAGAGCTCATCCATAGAGGTTGAATGTAATTTCAAACTGACACACCTGCCCTACTATATGCTTCGGTTAAAAAAAATCTGAATTGAATTTCTGTTGAGTCAATGGCGTGATTTATTTACAAAATTGTACAAAATTCAGCTGTAGCAAAGAAGTATTCACAAAAAATTAATCAAATAATCATTATTTTATACTATGTGCCTAACAATTCACTTCTGGAAAACTCTATTCATGTCCACATACAATATTTTAAAGAATGTGAGTGACCAATCACAGTGAGTCCATACATAAAACAGTCCAGAGGGACCAGTAATCCATGTCACATGTTGGGGGGGGCGAGGGTGTGAGAGGACTTTTCAAAATAAGAAATAGTTTTTCTATAGGTACAGTACTTGTCATGGTATATGAAAGGGTGTTATAAAAAGTTACTATTTAATGGTGTTTTATAGAATAAAACTATGACCTTTCTGAATAAGAAATGATATTATCACTTTAGTAGAGTATTCCACAATGGATTAGCACAATCCCTAAGGTATTAATTTCCTTAATACCTGAAATACAAAAGTAAATGTTTACTTAGCACCTCTCAAGAATATCAAAGGAGGTATTCCTAGGATTCATATAAGATTCATCCTTATAATCTCTAGGAGTCACTCTAATATTTAGACTCTTTAAAAACTCTCTAATCATTGAAATAAAATGTATGTAAAGTAAGTAGAAAATGGGAAGTCTTTTTGAGGACTTTATTAAAAACAAATAATGGGGAAAGTATATACATATATATTTAAATTTATGAATAAAAACTACATCCTTTTTTCATATATTGATTTGAAGTTTAGACTCAAATGCATAAAAAATAGACATCCAAATACAGCTGAAAACATATATTTCAACTTACCCAGAGTAACATTCAACTTTCTTTTTGCCCTTGCCCCCTTGCCTAGTTCTCCATTCCCTCACCTCCATGTAACTTACTATCAGTATGAAAAAATAAATACACAAAAAGCCAAAACTAAGATATAAACAACAACAAAAGTACCATACAACATCGATTTTTTAAAAAATCATGAAGCAAAATTCAATGAGCTGGCTGTATAAATTCAAAGGAATCCTCTAAGAGACTAAGCTAAGGAGCAAATATGCCCAAAGGTCTATGCAGAGTAACCCCGTGGAAACGCTGCCGTCTGGCACGCACAGCCACAGGGGCTCCAGCCTCAGTCTGTGAAAAACTTTAAGAATCACTTAACTAATACTTCCAGACAGACATTCTTACATTGCTTACTTTAAATTCTCCTCAGGTACCTGGAGGACATTTTTCTTCCTGCATCTCAAACTATGTATGCCACAGAATGGCCAGACATGCACGTGCACCAGCTGAACTACTTCCTATTACTAATGAAGTGAAGCTGAGATGCCTAATGAGTTTACGGCCATTTCACCAGTCCTACAGTTAGGCTTGAGGGTTCAGCCATTAATCTGTGTAACAATGATGATGATGACAAACATGAGATAATTTTTTATCATTGACTACATTTTCTGCCTCAGTGGTTGGTAAGCACACATGACAACCCTAGTCACCATCACTCCAGAATCCATTTCTACTAACACTCTTGTAAGAAGCACATTTTACAACATGGCATGCAATCTACTGCAAATCACTGCGAATGAGTATCATCAATTCCTGATGAAGTCCTGGGACAGGAGCACATAAGGGTCTATAGTCAGTGTTAAAATAGCCAGACCTATGTATCATTGAAACAACCCAACCACAATCAGAAATCATTTCTAAGCAACGGATAGAAAGCTGGAGAGGAAATGAGGATTCTTTTATCCAGTCGTACTCCACAAAATAGTATATGAATACGCAAGGAAGAAGAAAGATATTTTTCCAGGAAATTATCATTATTTTTATAAAAGGGAGGTGTATGCACATTGTAGACAATTCTAAAAATGGAGACAGGAAGGAAAAAACACCCATCGCTCCAACACAACAGTGCAACCACTACTAATGCTGTATGTTATATCATTTAAGGCTTATTGTGCTAAACATGTATTTTGTATAGTTAGAATAGGAGGCAATGTAACTTTTATCGAACTTTCCTCATTTAACTTAAATCGAAGCATATACCCTGCTTTAGATAGGATCAGTAGAAATATTATGACAATAAATTGTGGCTATGTAATAATTAACCAGTCCTATTATAGTTGCACTGTGACTAATGTATACACACACACGTAGTATGTTTACAGTGTGATCACTAGTCATAATCTACATAAATATTTTGTATATTATATGTATATAATTCCCCATTTCAGATGAAGATGAGACTTTAAAATAAATTCTAAGAAGTGGAATTACTCAAGGGAATGGGCATTTTAAGCAGATTTACACAGGCTGAGTTACATGAAACTGCCTCAAAGTTCCAAATATATTTCCTTTCTTTTATTGTTGTTCAAGTACAGTTGCCCCATTTCCCCGCCCATTCCCCCTCTCACCCTACCCACCCCCACTTCCCACATTCAATCTGCCCCTTGCCTTTGTCCATGTGTCCTTTATACATGTTCCTTGATGACCCTTCCCCTTCTTTCCCTCACTCCTCCCCACCCCTCTCTCATCTGGTCACTGTCAGTTTGTTCTTTATTTCAGTGTCTCTGGTTCTGTTTTGCTCCCTTGTTTGTTTTGTGGATTAGGTTCCACTTGTAGGATCAGGAGATGGGAGGGAGGGAGGGAGGGAAATGCTGTGGGACTCTTTAATCTTCCTGGTGCTGCAACAGGTTTGCAGTGTCTCTTGACCAAAACATCAGCTACTGTCAGGGGATCTCTCCACCAGAATCTGCACCCAGGTCCCTGTAACTGATTTCTTCCTGTCTCCCTGGGCCACTGTGCCATCTACCTCCGTGATGTCCTGCTACCCTGTCCACACTTTTCTACATATTCCCTTTAACAAACCTTTCCCAAATGAGCCAGTTTGAATGTTCTATTTCCTGTTTGACCCTCACTAATACACCAGTTCGACACTGGACATTTCAGTTCGACACTGGGCATGTCAGTGATCTGACCAGTTACGTCCCTATCTTTTTGTGTGTGAAAATTGTTTCCTATCACTTGTAACAGAAAGAATCCTGATAGATTAAAGCACCACTAGTTCTGAGCTCATTGATAAATTCAGCTGCCTGGCTTCTCTTCAAATGTTGAGTTTATTTTATCAGTGAGGCAAAGGGACATCTAAACTGTTAGATGGCAAGATTCAGTAAAGGTTCTCTAAGAAAGAAAAAAATATTTTCTGGTTCAGTGGATGCCCACTGTAAAGAACAGTTAACCACAGGAAATAATTAAGCTGCTTAATAATCATATTGTAAATCAAGGTTAAATTAAAATGATCTCTCTATTATTTATTTCCACGATAACTCTAGGGGTTATTACACTAAATAGGATCAAAATGCATAAGTAAATGAGTGAATGAACAAATGAGCGCTTACTGGTGTATGTATTTAAAGTCTATAAAACCCTCCACACACTTTCCCTTAATTAAATGCCACTATCCTGTGACACAGGTAGGGCCATGGGTACTCTGGTCCATTTACTGTTAGAATGTACTGGGACATGGACCTCGGCCACCGCTTATGCTGGAACAAAGAAGGTACCCGTTACTCACTAAATAATGACCACGAAATTCCTCATATCAGAAGCAACTGAGGCAGAGGCACTGGCAACCTGCTGGAAACCAGTTGATTTCTCACTGCCCCCTCTCCTCTCCCTCCAGCTTTCTACTGAATCAGCCCTCCTAGATCAGATAACCAGGACACCTGGAGTAGACCAGCAGGGTGACTCAGCCTCCCCCAGGAATCTGCTACGTACCTTAAAAGCCCTTCTACCCTTTCCCTTGAGACTGCCATCCATTTGGGCCCAGCCTGCCCGATCACAGTGCCCTGCCTCAAATGAAAGCCCTTAATTGGACTTTTCTGGCCCCAAATCCTTTCTTAACCATCTTAGCTCCCTCTTTACAGGCTGAGGTAAACTAAATAATGGCTCTCAAAGATATCCAGGTCTTAATCCTTGCAGCTTGTGAAAGTCTTATCCTATATAGCAGGAGGGACTTTACAGATGTGGTTAGCTAAGGATTCTGGGATGGGGTGGTTATTTGGGACTATCTCAGTTGGCACCAAAGGCAAGAACAAATGCCCTCATACAAGGAGGCGGGGGAAGACTGGACTACTAAGGGGATTGAAGTACCTAAACTGCTGTGCTGGCTTTGAAGAGGGAAGGGGCCAGGAGCCAAGTAAAGGAAGAAATGCAGTACTAGAAACTGAGAAATGAAAGGCAATGAATTCTCCTTGATGTTTCTTGAGGAAGCTGTGTCCTGCTGTCTCCCAGTAAAATTGTCTTCATGTAATGGGGTACAGCCAGGGGCCTCCAAACTAAGGATTTGTAACAGGGTGCAGAACTCAGAGTGTCCAGGAAATATGAAAATACAGGATATACCCACCCCCACAAGTCTGGACTGGGGGATGGGACACATGGAGCAGGGCCATTGAGAATTGTTTTGCATATCAACAGTTGGCCAGCTAAATACCTGATATGCAAAAATGGTTATTTTACATATCTATAACAGCTGGCTAGCTTCATAGATATGTTAAGTAGCTGTGGCCCTGCTTTGAGCCAGGGAGATGGGTGTGACTTTAACCCATGATGTAACTGGGAGGCAGCTCCCCTTTACAGCACTTGCTTGGGAGCTCAGAGATGGTTCTCTCCATGGCCTTGGGGCCATGCCTGCTGAGACTAACTCTAGCAGCCAAGAAAAGCTGGAAAAACAGGAGAGTGCTGGCAGGTATAGTCAACTGTGGGAGGAGTCGGAAATGGTGTTGCAGAGGAAGATTGGCACCAGGATTTAAACCCGGGCACAGCAGTCATGTGGGTTTGAACCACATGGTTTTGGAAGCAGGGTGGGCGCTCCTTTAACCTTGCAGCTTAGGAAGCAGGAAACCAAGGGGTAGCAACCATGCAGAGCTCTCTCTTAGCGGTTCCGAAGAATGCAGGAGAGACACTGCAGGAAGGAAAGGGGTGAAAGGACTCTTGCTGGTGGGCCACAAGTAGGTGCCGCATGGTTTTGGGTTAAGAACTGGAGATCACAGTGGCAACATAGCTGATGATGCTGCAGACTGTGGGAGGCCTGCCCAGTGGAGCATGGATTACTGGAAAGAACTGGGAGCTAGCTAAGCCACAGACATCTATTTTTTTCCTGATACTGTACCCCTGATGGGCCTGACTGAGCAAAGGGGGGGAAGGAAGGACTATGTGTGTTTGTGGGTGTTTTAAGGGACTTAGCGGTTTTTAATGACATTCCATCATTACTCTGAATTTGTATAACTTTTGAATAAATAGTTCCTTTCCTTTTTACCAAACTCTGGCATTGAGAGCCATAATTACTATTTCCTGGTGGCAGGCAAATAACACGTAGTGACAGAGGGATCCCATAATCCCCAGGTCCATTCTGTAACATTTGGACTTCTGACTCCCACAGCTTTAAAAGAATAAACATGTGTTGTTTTAAGCCAAAAAGTTTGTGGTAATTTGCTGAAGTAACTGTAGAAAACTAATGCACTGATACATATCCAGTGGGAATTAAATGTCTATACCTACAATCACAGTCTCTAAGAAAATAATCACCAATGAGTGATTCTTCCCACATCTTTATATATAGATAACAATGACATGTATTTATTCATTTAAGAACCATTTCGCTTTGACTGGTGTAGCTCAGTGGATTGAGCACTGGCTTGCTAACCAAAGGGTCACTGGTTCGATTCCCAGTCAGGGCACATGCCTGGGTTGCCGTCCAGGTCTCCAGTAGGGTCGCATGAGAGGCAACCATACATTGATGTTTCTCTCCCTTTCTTTCTCCCTCCCTTCCCCTCTCTAAAAATAAATTTTAAAAAAAGAGAGAGAACAATTTCACGTTGATTTAATGACTGTGTCTATCACTATATCCTTTACCTTGTAAACTGTGAAGATGGCAACCACATTTTCCTAAATGGTTTTGCTAAGTTTCTAGCAGAGTCCCCTGGAAAAACTATCGCTTAACCAGCACTCACAGAAAGATCTAACTTCTCAGAATCTCACTAGTGGCTTTTAAATCCAACTTTTGGAGGGCTGGCTGATTTGTTTTTGAAGTAGCATTATTTTCTCGGCTACTAATCTGGATTTTCTCACAGAACAAATTTATGTTTAGAAGCTTTAAACATAAATAAGATAAAAAATCCTTTAGCCCCTGTGGGCCACTAAAAACTGATCAGCCAAAAATACTTTGCCTAGCATCTGAAAAAGAGACATCTGTTTGGGACTTGATTTGGCATGTTACAAGAGTGAATCCTGGAAGGGAAAAGGAACTGAATTGCTTAGCATACAATAGGACTGGAGTAGGCCACTCAGGGGACAAGTGACTATAGCCAGTATAAGAAAGAAACTTCCCACTCCGGAGCTATCAACTAATAGTTACTAATGAAGGCAATACCAGAGGGAAAACCCAGGTCTAGCTATAAAAGCAACCAGACAATTTCTGGGTCTAACCAAAGAAAATCTCAGAGTTTTTCCCCAAAATACATCTATTAACTAGTGAATGACCAACTAGTATTTGAGAGTAAAGAGAAATAAATAACCACCATTAAACCGAGCAAACTAAAACCAGCCAGTTCTGTATTTAAAAAGAATAAGAGAAAAAAACAATCTCTCTTAGCCTAGAAAAGTCTGTCTATAAAGAAGTAGGAAGCAGTCAGATTGTTGTTTTCAAATGTAAATCAGATCACATCCCTTCTCAAAACCTTATAAAGGAGTCACATTGCACTTTAAATTTCATGTAATAACCTTAGTTTTTAATTCTTTTGTGATCTGACCCTTGCCTAAATCAAAGCTATTCTCACCCAATACAATATGCTCCTACTATCCTGGCTTGCTTTCCTTTCCTCAGACAAATGTTTCTCACCTCTACCCTTTGCATAAGCAAATTGTTCTGCCTAGATGATTATTCTTCCTATCAGAGAAAAATAACTGGTTTACTGAGCAAAATGACAGGCAATCTTATTAGTTAGTAGAGTCCTACCTGCAGATGCTTGGAAGACAAATTGCTATCAGCACATGTTATGTTTCCCTTTCTTTCATCAAGATTATGTTAAGAAAGTTTGCTATAATTTTGCTGCATATACGAGGTCTGTCTGAAAAAGTACAGCCATTGTCAATATAATGAGAATGGTTTCTGTGACATCAATGTAACTTGGCAGCCCAGGAAAATGGACTGGAATGCTCATGTGTAAACAATGTCAACATCACTGTACTAGTCAGTGGGGTGGCAGATGCCTTTGAGCGATCATGTGTACTGTGGGGTAATCACATTCAAAGTGACTGAGTACAGCAACAAATCTGCATCAAATTTTGTGTTAAGCGTGAACATTCCCATGTGGGAACCATTCGGATGATATAGAGGGACATGACTATGGGCAACTGGTGATTGGCGCTTTATCACAACAACACATCTCCTCACATGTGCAGATTTTTTTGGTGAAACATCAAATCATCCAGGTGACTCAGCCCCGCTACAGCTCAGGTTTGGCAACCTACGACTTCTGGCTTTTCCCAAAACTAAAATTTCAAACTGTTGATGACATTCAGGAAAATATGACAGGGCAGACGATGGCAATTGTGAGAAATGTGTGAGGTCCCAAGATGCCTACTTTGAAGGGGACTGAACCGTCATTGTCCTATGTACAACGTTTCTTGTATCTTATATCATCTTCAATAAATGCCTTTACTTTTCATATTACGTGGTCTTCTTTCTGGACAGACCTCGTAAATGTTTTTAAGTGTCTGAAATATTGGAGCAGGGCTTTATAATAAAGTATTAACCCAATCCAAAGAGAGGTCTTGCCCTATCTCTTAGAATTCTTGGAATGTCCTTCCTGAGAAGAGTGTCTTTGTTTTCCTGGGGGACTTGGACCAAAGGGTGGAGCTTATGAGGGGTATTTTGAACCATGAAGTATCAGCTTGACATCTGGGTGAGCTATAGACTAAAAGCCATGAAGACAATTGATGATGTCTGCGTGACCAAGCCGTAGCAAGAACTCTGCACCAAGGCTGGAGTGAGCTTTCCTGGTCGATGATGTTCCCTGCACATTGTCATACATTATTGCCAAAAAAAAAAAAAAGTGATGACCATGACTCCACTGGGAAAGAACAACTGGAAGCTTCACATTTGGACCCTTCTGGACTATACCCACAGGTCTCTTCCCTGGGGTGATTTTCATCCATATCCTTTGTTGTAATAACATTTAATGATTTCTCCAAGTCCTTCTAGTAAATTATCAAACTTGAGGGTAGTCTTGGGATCCCTGAACTTTGTAAGGACAATTTTTGTAAAGTCAGCTTCAGAAAACAAAGGGATTAGAGTCATCCATGGAAGCATTGGTGTTTTGTATGTTCAATAACAGTGAAGGAACACAAAATTCTTTCACTCCCAAGTAAGAGCTTCAGTCCAGAGAAAATAACTGTCTGAAGTAGTCTTATCCTGCACAGAAATGGGGAACCTAAGAGGACAGTGAAATGAGGCTTTGCATTATCCAACCTTTCTCCTGGGTATCCTTAAAAGAAGCAATTTGATTTGTAGGTCAGAACAATGTGTTTTCACCACATGGGCACGTAACAGCCACTGTCCTAAGACAATCTTAAAACAGTGGGGTAAGCCCTGTAAGCAAAATGGAAAAGTTTAGAATTTTTCATCCCTGCCACAGGAATATAGGAATTTCTTATCTGGCTTAAAGGCATAATAGTTTGAATGCTGGGACACCTAGCTTACATCTATTATTGATATGCACAAAAATTACTGGGCATAACTATTGATATATTCATATATGTTATTATATTTTATGGGCTATTTAACAAATTTCTAAGAGTAATTTAGACCACATGCAATTTCTCCCTGTTCCAAGCTCAGTCAAAATATAACTCCAGTGAACTGTATTTCTCTGTTTTTCTAGTTATCCAGGTAACAGATACTTCTTTCACTGATATTCCCTGCCCACCTTCTCGGACTATATTCTCCTTATCCCTCAGGTTTCAATGTAAGTGGCACCTCCACTGAGAAGCCTTCCTTCACTGCTTATCAAAATTGTATTACCATCTGTTGACATACATGCATTTTCCTTTCTTTTTTTATTTTTAAATATATTTTATTGACCACCCTATTACAGTTTTCCCAATTTTTCCTCTTTGCCCCTCAGCACCCAGTAATGCCCATTCCCTCCAGCAATCGCCCCAAGAGTTCATGTCCATGGGTCATGCATTTAAGTTCTTTGGCTACTCCAACTACTATACTCTTCTTAACATCCCCAGTCTATTCGGTACCTACCAATTTGTACTTCTTCTTTTTTTTTTTTTCAATTTGTACTTCTTAATCCCTGCTCCTTTTCCCCTATTCTCCCCCTTGCCCCTCCCAACTGATAATCCTCCAAATGATCCTTTATCTATGATTCTCTTTCTGTTCTGCTTGTTTGCTTAGTTTGTTTTTTTTTTAGATTCAATTGTTGATAATTGTGAACTTATTGCCATTTTAATGTTCATAGTTTTGATCTTCTTTTTCTTAAATAAGTCCCGTTAACATTTCATAAAATAATGGCTTGGTGAAGATGAACTCCTTTAGCTTTACCTTATCTGGCAAGCACTTTATCTGTCCTCCAATTGTAAATGATAGCTCTGCTGGGCATAGTAATCTAGGTTGTAGGTCCTTGCCTTTGATCACTTTGAAGACTTCTTGCCAGTCCCTTCTAGACCACGAGTTTTCTTTTGAGAAATCAGCTGATAGTTTTATAGGAACTCTTTTGTAGGTAACTGTCTCCTTTTCTCCTGCCGCTTTTAAGATTCTCTCATTATCTTTAATCTTTGGCATTTTAATTTTGATGTGTCTTGGTGTAATCCTCTTTGGGTCCAACTTGTTTGGGATTCTTTGTTTCCTGGACTTGCACATCTAATGCCTTCACCAGTTTAGGGAAGTTTCATTATTTTTTCAAATAAACTTTCAATTTCTTGTCCTTTGTCTTCTCCTTTTGGCACCACTATGGTTTGGATATTGGTATGCTTCAATATTTCCCAGAGGCTCCTTAGCCTGTCCTTGTTTTTCTGAATTCTTTTTTCTTCTTGCTGTTCTGATTGAATGCTTTTTTCTTCCTTATGCTCCAAATTATTGATTTGATTCTCAGCTTCAACCCTTCCGCTGTTGGTTCCCTGTAAACTCTTCTTTATTTCACTTAATTTAACCTTCATTTCTGTTTTTTTCTTTTAATGATGTTGAAGTACCCAATGAGTTCTTTGAGCATCCTCATAATCAGTGTTTTGAACTCTGCATCTGATAGATTGCTTATCCCTATTTCATTTAGTTCTTTTTCTGGAGTTTTGTTCTGTTCTTTTATTTGGGCCATATTTCTTTGTCTCCTCATTTTGGCAGCCTCCCTGTGTTTGCTTCTATGTATTAGGTAGAACTGCTTTGACTCCCTGTCTTAGTAGCATGGCCTACTATAAAAAAGTGCAGCAGTAAGTTGGATGGGGTGGAGCCTTAAGTAATCACCAGGATGGGGCAACCCATGTAAAACAGGTTGATAGTGTATTTGATATAGTGTCGCTACCCTGTGGCTATGTGAGGGGGAGGGCTCAGCAAGGGGACAATGATGCTGCCTGGCCTCTGGAGTTTTGTCCTGGAGGAAGCTGTCCCTAGGCAATCACCGTGATGCCAGCCACTTCAGTTTCTCCTCATGTGCCACTGGTATCCTTCCAGCTGCTGCCCCAGTGCTAGAGCCCAAAGGGAGTGAGTTTGCATAAGTCCTAAGTCCCTTACGAGCCCTTTAAGAGATGCCTGAGAATCCTGCAGTTTCTCCCATCACCCAACCCCCACTGGTTTTTTATAGCCAGAAGTTATGGGGACTCATCTTCCTGGCACTGGAACCCTGGGCTCAGTTGTCTGGTGTGGGGCTAGGATCCCTCGCTCCCAAGGTATACCTCCCGATTTTTATCTACCACACATGGTTATCGGACCACTCATTCCACAACCTGCATCTTTGTGCATTTCTACATCTTCACCCCCTCCTATCTGTCTGGATGAATGTGACTTCTTTAATTCCTTGGTTGTCGGACTTACATACAGCTTTATTTCCTAATGATTCTGGGTGGTAGTTGTTTTATAGTATAATTGTAATTTTTGCTATGGTTGTGCAAGGAGGTGAGCCATATTTACTTACTCCTCCATTTTTACCAGAAGTCCTATGTCCCCTCTTCTTAAATCTAAGCTCTATGGCTACTGGATGATAGAATTCAGTGGAAGTAAATACTGTACTAGCTTCTAGTCCCAAACTTTAAAATCTGGCAGCTTCTACTTTTTATCATGCCTGCCCTACCAAGCACACCCCAAGTTGGAGATACATTAGTGAAATAAGTGGTTATTTTAAGCCACTAAGTTTTACATTAGTTGGTTATGGCTGAAGCATATATAATTTGGTGCTCCTCAAGTAAGAGATACAAAATTAAATATAAAATTGTTATTTTGCATTCTCTGATTTTCAACCTTTCTATGTTGTTAAGTTTTACATGAGTTTTGTAAAGAACATGTCATTGATCTCTATATTTTTGGTCTTCCATGATAATCTTTGTATTCTTACTGAAAAGTTCAATTTATATTCACTTATTATAATTAGTCTAACATTTAGATTTTTTCTGCCATCTTATTTTGTGATATTTGCTCTGTGCTTAAACAACTTTATTTTTTCTTGCCTTGCTTCCCTTTGCTGTGCTTGTGCAGTAGATTTTTGTTGCTATTGTTTTTTGAGATCCCTTTTTTGTCTTGTAAACTGGCCTTGGGGATACAGACACTCACGTGTGCTCTGTGTCTTGTTTCACACACCCCTGCTCTTTCTCTCACTTGCATCCCCACACTGCTCTGGGGCTGCTTACTCTTTCTCCCACTATCAGGTCAGGAAGGTGGCTCTGTCTTCCTCCCTTTTATCCACATGTATATTTTCTACTGCACCTGTTTCTGGTTCTTACAGCAAATATAAAAATTGGTACATCTGTTTTGTTTAGGTTTTTTTTTTTTAACATCTGTCTCTCAAAATGGACTTTGAATTGTGTAAAGGAGAGATCATGTCCTTTTGGCTCAACTTTCTTCTTCAAACAAGCACTACGCCTGACACTTAGTGGCCCAAAAGTTAAGGGGACAAATTTTTTAGCAGTCCATTGCTTTAACCACTCGGCCACCTTGTTCCTAAAAGTTCTTTAAATGTTTTAATTTAGCATTTTGAGCAGATGGAAATGCTCTAGATAGAATTGATTTGCTATTAATAAATAGCGTTTTCTTTCTATGTCTTCCCTGTGGGCTTTCGGGTATGTGAGCGTTGCAAATGTAGACCAGACAAGGTATAAAACCAAAGAGTCTCCCAATTAACTCTAGCACTTGTCATGGAACAAACTGGAAACAAATGGTAAAGTAATTCCATAAACCCATACAGTATCTACCCTGCAGAAGGAA
Source organism: Macrotus californicus (assembly GCA_007922815.1). Taxonomy (NCBI): domain Eukaryota; kingdom Metazoa; phylum Chordata; class Mammalia; order Chiroptera; family Phyllostomidae; genus Macrotus; species Macrotus californicus. Next base: position 19,874 of record VMDR010016781.1, read on the forward strand.
AACCAATCTCACAACGAGGGAAAGAGAGACAGAGTCTGTAAACAATTGAGACAGATGGTTTAGTGAACAATAGAGATTTTGGTTCTCTGAATCTGTTTCCTGATGTGAAAAATAGATCAAGAAATCCTTACCCCTTGGGATTGCTGTGAGGATTCTATGAGATAATATAAACAGCAGGCTTAAGACAACAGTTTGTGTGTGATATACTTGATAAATATTAGTCCCCTTCACCCTTATGTCACCTGTGAAATATTGATGAGTTGACACCTACTGAATGCTTGCTTAGTGCTAGGAACTGCCTGTTGTATACGTGTCTATTCATTTCCTTTTCACAACTCGGTGAGGCCAGTGTTCTTATTATCACCCTCATTTTATGGATGAGGAAACTAGGACACAATGACATGCAGTCATTTGCCTCTGGCCACAGAGCTTATAAGGGACAGAGCTGGGCTTCAGAGCTACGCAGCCCAGCCCCGGTGCCTGTGCTCTTAACCGACATGCTCTGCTGTCTTTTCAACAAATATGTTAAAAACTATTTATTAAATACCCACTTTGTGACAGGAATTAGCCGTTATCTCATGCAGTCCTTGCAAAATAGAGTAAATCGTCCTTACTCTAATTTTGCAGGAATTTCAGGCTCAAGAAGATTCAGTGACTTACTTATCCAAGATTTCTCAGCTCATAAGCCACCGAACTGTAATTTGAAAATTCTGACTTAAAAAATAATTTGCTGCCTTCTAGGACTTCATTGGTGTTTCTATATTAAAGCCCTTACCCATGACACTCTTATGAGACATCTGCAAGTGTACACACACCCACAGACACCCTCATGGACATAAGTAAGGGTGACATTCCCAATGAATAAATTCTGTTATAGCTCTTTCTGCTAATTTTTAATTGTTATTGCTATTATTATAT
>VMDR010016782.1:0-20784 GCA_007922815.1 Macrotus californicus
AAAAAAATAAAAAAATAAAAGTCTTTGGCATTTTGGTAAGCTTAAACTTTCCTTTTTCTCAAATATCCAGAGTGAGGGGCCCTTAATTCACAGAAAGACTATTCTGGGATTAATTTTAGATATAATAGACTGATTCAGAATTTGACTGATTATTTTAAAGAATTAAGAGACAACTTTAAATAAAACATATTTACCATTAAAAATAGTAATGCATACTGTTGGAATTTGCTGAAAGCCCAAAAATGACACTCTTCTTCTCCTTGAGTTCTAAAACAAGATTTAAAAAGACATGCAATGTGAGATCCAAATATTGCCTTTATTACTGATAAAACTAATACTGGACGGGGAGGCTTGTATCTATGGACAAGCAAGCTTCCTATCGAGCCAGAACTAGACAGCCCCTCCCCCCACAGCACTGGACAGGGCCATCCTCCATGCGTGGAAGAGGCTGGTGTGTGTTCCTCTGGGGCTGCTCACTCTCAGAAGGGAGAATGAAAAGCCTGTTCTTACCACACCCATTTTCTCCTAAACCCATGGTCTGATAAGTAAGGGAGTGGAAAAAAGTGCTGTCTAATGAAAGCCCTTCACATGGAAGGAAACATCAAGATTGTTTCTCAAACATAGTTTTCAGTTTTGTGTTCTATTAACCACTAATCCTGGGGTTCAGCCACCCCCTTGGGGGAAATATTAGCAGGCCCATGACTCCCCCATCATGAAAGCTTCCTAGTACCACTGGCTTCCTCATGAATAGCACCTTGCAGCCACTGGTGAGCAGTTTTGATTTTGCCTCTAGAAGGCTCAGTTATACACCAGAATAATACATTAGGTAAACTACAGCCAGCACCACTTTCTACCCAATTATAAAAGTTGACTATCTACTCTTTTCCCATCACAGATCCCAAGCAGCCTCACTGTCCAACATAGTTTGTTAGAAGTTCAAAATGACAGCTATTACAAAGATTAAGATAGCCCAATAGAAAATAGTCAACATAGAAATATGAATATAAACTCTCTTCCACTAACAGTTCTCAAAGAGCACCTGAAGTCTGTAAACTAAACCCTGCTTACAAAGTGAATCTAAAGCCATTGTGGCCCAAAGAAATGAAAAGTCCACAATCAATAAGTGAATCTAAAGCTATTGTGGCCCAAAGAAATGAAAAGTCCACAATCAATTTCCCTTACCTTTCAGTATTAAAGTACAAAGACATTAATGTTCAAAATTTACCCTTTCCAACTTCTTGTCTTGTTCACTTTTTACATAGGGATTCTCTGTCTTGGGTAAAGTTGTGATTCTTGGAGCAGCTATAGTTTAGGCTGCCTTGTATCATAATTAATACAGTTCATAAGAATGGTATTACTTAATGCTAACTCTTTCACAAACCACCCTTAAAAATGTCCAGAGTTATTTGTAGAACATCCAATATTATTATAGCATTAGCCCCAGAGCTACCAAATTTAGAAAAAGACTCCATTCTCAATCCTTAGGGCAGTTGGCCCAGAACAAAATTCTATTCCCAGGATTCAGTACTTAGTCTAAACCAAAAGGAGTTGGCACAGACCAGTGCAGAGACTTAGCAGCATCTCAAAAAGGAGGGTACGTCCTTGGTGTTAGCTGTGTCTGTACACCGGAGCTCATGCCACTTGTTCGGAGGCCACGAACTGTCAACTTTGAGTCATTTTGGGAATAGCTCTTGGAAAGAGATTATTTTTGGAACTGTGAATTGTCTCTAACAGGAGAGAAAGCCACCTATGCACACTATCCCCTCTCAGAGTAGGGAATTTAAGATATTGTTGCTTAATGTTGTTCCCTGGGTGCAGGGCAGGAGCGACTGGAGTTTGGACCTGAGCAGCACTGCCACCTTGTCCAGCCTGTGGGGTCCCCAACCCTCTTGCTTTCTTCTTTGCACATGGACAGGCCAGCTGGGGACTCCCAGACGCCTCTGTATGGCCCAGAGAAACTTCCTGCACTCCTATGATGAGTGTGGCACAATGGTGGGTTTCTTCCCCAACTCCGACCCCCAACGTCTGAGTAAATCTTCCCAAGAGCCTAGAGATGATGATGATGCTTGAACTGGACAAGTGAGAGTTCTGAAGTCAAAGATCTTGAGATTAAGAATGGCAGGAAAATGTCACTTTTTAAAGTAATTCTCCTCGAAGATGGTGGAGTTGGGAAAAGTTCTCTAATGAACACATATGTGACTAATAAGTTTGATAAGTTTGATATTGTTTGTATGTCCATACAATAGGTGTGGGTGCAGATTTGGGACATAGCCAGTCAAGAGTGATTCAGAAGCCTGAGGACCCCATTTTACAGAGGTTCTGACTATCGCCTGCTCCCTTTTAGTGTCAATGATTCCCAGAGCTTCCAGAACTTGAGTAACTGGAAGAAAGAATTCTCATATGCAGCTCTAAAGAGCCTGAAAGCTTTCTTTTTGTGATTTGGGGTAACGAGATCGACATAAGTGATCTGCAGAAGAACCCCAAGCCTAGTGTAGGGACAATGGCAGCTACCTTTACTTTGAAACAAGTGCCAAAGATGTCACCAATGTCACAGTGGCCTTTGAAGAAGCAGATGGAACACTGCTTGCTACTGAGGAGAGGCCAGACCACCTGACACAGACGTCTGCACTGAACGCCCAAGCCCAGCTCCTCCTGCTGTTGATCCTTAAACAGGCTGCCTGAGCCTTTTAACCGACTCACACATGCGTACAAGGTGGAGATGAGAATCAGCGTTTGCAGCAATGGATCATCTGCGCATAAAACTGCACTCAACTACGCTGCTGCTTCATTAGAGGGTGGGAGAAGGGACACATCCACTCTTGGAAGACTCTATTTACTCAAATGACACCTTACGTTTATAAATGGTAACAGTTGTCAAATGACATTTAACTTAAATTTGTAGGTCACAGAGCTAACAAATGAGATGACCAAGACTTTAATTATAATGAAAAAACAAAACACTTGAATATTCAAGTAGTTATTTTTCCCCCTGGGAAAATGGAGAACTACTTTTTGTGTATGTATATTTTTATGTAATTAGTGTTTTATTCCTTGTTCAGGGAAAAAAGTTCTAAATGAATAGTGTTCGCTATTAAAGATTAAAATCTAATGCATTTTCAAAACAAACTAACAAACAAAAAAGTTATTGCTGCTTGAATAAAGTCTGGAAATTTAACCTGGAGGCATCCTAGCCTTATCTGAGGTGCTTTTCTTTTCCAGTATATTGAAAACCTTCTAAATTTCTATTTCCCCTTTGAACATCACATTCCTAGTGTTAAAAAATAGTTTCAAAAGTAGCAAAATTATGACTCACATATATATATAAAATAAACATGTATTAGAGATTTTATTTAATTAATTGGTTAAATGGAAAAACCAGGCAACTGGTTCAAAGGAGGAGTCAAGAAGCACAATTTTGATGGAGTAAGGAATGTTGGAATGAATGTGTAAGTAATACAAAACTGGTTTTGCACAGGATAGCGGTCTCAGGGTTGTCCCTCCAGAGAAGGAGTCATTTCCATGTTTGTAAACAAGAACTGTTTTGCACTGCTACCAGTTGTTTTTAACTTACAGCGTTGTAAAATAGCTCCCATAGGATCAGAGTCAGGTAATGATGAAGGGTGTGTGCTGGTCTAGATGTGACACAGTCACACAGTTTTCCATAGGAGTACACATTTCCCTCACTAGCACACCTCAATATTGAGTTGAATGTGGGCCCAGTTAGTTCCACAGCGTTCACATTCTTATGTGAGCAAGCTTTGCTCTTCTGTCTTTGCCCATTGTTGTGAGTGTGTGTTCGTGATATAAGTCAGCCTTCGGTCCCCACTCAGATGTCTGACCCGGGCCTTAGGAACTGAAAGTGCCGAGCCACCTGTCCGACCACCAGTCCTACAGGTGACACGGGCACCGAGAAATAACAGGGAGCCAACACAGGTGACTATGCTATTCACTTGGATATTATTAATGTGGGTTCACTCATCTTTTATTAATGCAGATTTAATGCAAATCTATACTAACCTAATAACAATATAATCACTCAATCAGTAATAACATCACATGAAAGAATTAGGGGATAACGAACCTGAGTCCCAGAGTCTCAGTCTGCAGGTCCCGGAGACAGCATGGTGAGCAAGGGAGCTGTCAACATCTTTCAAGGAAGGATCTCTGGAGCCAGGTGGGCAGTAGGGGCAGATGAAGTCCTCAGTCCAGCAGGGCAGAGCCTCCAGCGGTCGATGCCAAGGGAGATCAGCGTGGCATGGAGCAGCACTCTGGTGTGTGGAGCTCAGCTGTCTCATCAGTGATCTGGAGCCTGCCTCAGTTATACCCTTTAGAGTGGTGTTCTCTGCCCTTCTAGGTCCCTTGATAAATGCCTTGGTACCCCTGATGGCAAGTGGGGACTTTGCCCAAGAGCCTATGTGTGGGTGATCTCACTCTGCAGACATGGCTCCACTGGTCATGTGTGCAGATATCTTAGGTGTGTCTCCTTGCCAGATGCGTCTACCATGACGTGTAGTTTCCCTCTTGAACCAAAGTGTCGTGGCTGACTGGCAGCCATTTTGGTGGATGTGAGGGACTCTAATTTGTTTTATATGCTTTATCCTTTGTTGACCAGACCAATGCCATTTTACTGGTCCTGCTCTCCACACCCATAGAGGCTGTATTTACTACTCTTGCTGCTGGTGCATTAGTCCTAAGAACCTGCCTTCTAATCTGAGCCACATTAAGATCACGTGGTGGGGGGGTGCTGGTTGGCTCTGCGCACAAGCCCTGTGAATCCAAGCCTAGATTCTTCACTGTTCATTCTTTCCTCCTTTGTGCAGATCAGCTTGATCTCTACCAAGGTCTGGCACTCGTAACTGAAACCCTCTGTAACACACACATGCACACACCAACCTCAGCTGCACTGCATTATAAAAGCAGTAAAAGAATGCTGCTTTAAAAATATGTCCAAAAAAAATCTCTTTTCTCAGTGGGAGAGTGGTGGGTAGAGGTGAAAGGGGGTATGATAAATGGTAATGGAAAAAATATAATAAAAAATAAACTATTAAAAAATCTCTTTTCTCTAAAACTGGATGACCGCCTCAGCTCCTCCAGCTATTAATCCCTCTGAGGCCCATTGGTTTTGCAAGAACCCAGGAGGCCAGAGCATGCTTGCCTGTATAATCCAAGAACAACTTGGAGCCTGCACAGAAAAGCCACCACTTGGGGATAGTACTTTTGCTGAAGACAGCAATGCCAGTGTCTGCTTGCTGACAAGCCTCCCATGACTGTCTGCTGAGACCAACCAGGGACCCCATACATTTTCTGGGTCCTCCTCCATAAAAGACAGTCACTGGCCTGTGAATGGAGAGCCTCATAAGCAGTTATAACCAGCAAGCTCAAAACACCATATGGCCCGAGGGAAAGAGACTTTGGCCTAGATTGCCGCAGGTAAAAGTTAATTGTACAGCTGTTCAGACTGACTGTATCAAACTTCCACAGTCAAAAATCTGGGTGACCTGGCCCCACCTAAAGCTCCCTCTAAGACTGCCATTTTGTGCCCACATTAACTCTACTCCTCATCTATTTCTCCTGGTTGGCTGCAAATGCCCCATTGCCCTGCATTCCCCTGGCTCCAACTCACCTCTTCCATACTGCCACAGTCCCAAGAGGACCAGACAAGGGAAAGGTGAGTCTCTGAAGCCCAGCTTCTGTGATACTCTTCAGCTGGGGAGGCACTTCTCTAAATAGGAGGTTAAGAAAGGGGTAGAGAGACCAGAAGCATTTGGGCTCAATGCTCTCGATTCACATCCTCCACAGGAGATATAAGAGTGGGAAAGAACTGCTCTCCCCACACAAATACCATTGGCTCAAGGTGCACTTCTGCTTCATGCATTACCGAGATAGAAAGAGGGGCTCTCCCTTAAGTCATATCTACCACCTAATGTGAGATACATCCCAATTAGAAAGAAGTTCATACTCAGAGAGAGGGAGGGAAGGAGGAAGGGAGGGAGGGAGGGAGGGAGGGAGAGGGAGAGAGAAGTGAGACTTAGAATTAATAAAGTATAGTAGTAACAGTAATAAGATCTAAAATTTGGGCATAGTTACTACATGTCAGGCACTGTAGTAATGAGACTTTACTCAAATGCTCTCATTTAACCCTCACAAGAGCCTCATGAAGGCAGATATTATTAATATTCTCCTCCCCATTTTACAGAAGGAAATGGAAGTAGAGTGAGCTTAGTACTCATCCAAGGCCACGTAGGTATTAAGTAGTGGAGCCAGTCAGTCTGAGTCTAAATTCCTGCCCTTGCATCATTGTAACTCATTTGGAAATTACAGAAATATGAAGCAGGAAGAAGTTACTTGTTGTCCTACCACTGAAAGATATCAAAAAATTTTAATGAGATTTTTAATGATCAATATTTTTACAGCAACAGTGTTTATAGAAACCAAACGGAACTATTAATAACTAACACCCTGAAATTTCTGTCCAACATTTTAGAATAGTCCTACTATGAGTCTTTTGATTTACAAAGTTTTTGTTGGGAGTCCCAGCCAATCCTCTTCTTGCTTCGGCCTGACTGGGTGAAGCCAAGCCTGTGCACGGTTCGGCCCCTTTCCATAATGGTGCTTAAGGTCACACAGTAGTGTGTTTCTCGTGTCGGTGCCAAGCGCCGCTCTTGGACCCTGGACCCTGTAACACGACTCTGCTGTGTCCTTACAGAAAATGATCCCAGGCCCCCTGAGACACCATGGGGCAAGCAACCAGAAGTCATCACCAAAGCATGACTCAGATCTGGGGAAAGCCAGCAGCCTCAGAGGACAAAGCTCTTCTAAGACCTTGGAGCGCTTGCGACACCAATAACTGGTTGCTGTGGGCAGCACCTCCAGGTCAGAGAACCCAACCCAGAAGATGTCTGGCACTTGAGAATGCAACAGGGGCTTAAAACTTGTGGAAAACAAAGTTGAGCACTGCCTGTGGCGATGACATCAGCCACTCGTACACGCAGCAGCAAACCCTGACCAACGGAATGCAGATGAACTATGGTTTACAGGAACAAGAAGGGAACATCATGCTGGGCTTTTCTCCCCTTAAATCCCCACCGAGGGAGACAGGGTGGTGCTGTACAGTGTCAGGGCCTCGAAAGACTCCCTGTGCGATTGGGAATTGTTTTTTTTTACAGAAATAAAATCGTGGCTGGTATAGGTTTTCTTGAACTAGGCACAGAGTCAGAGGGAGTGGCTACATTCTTTGAGGCTTGGAAGTTTCGTGAGGAATTTTAAATGTGGAGTTTCCATTTTATGTTTTTTAACGTATTTATTTATTTACTCTTAGAGAAAGGGGAAATGAGAGAGAAAGAGGAGAGAAACATCAATGTGTGAGAAAAACATAGATCAGTTGCCTCTCACATGCCCCCAACTGGGAACTGGCCACCACCCAGGCCTGTGCCCTGACTGGGAATTGAACTGGTGACCTTTTGGTTTGTGGGACAATGACCAACCCACTGAGCTGCACGAGTCAAGGCAAGTTTTCATTTTAAAGATAGTAGAGAAATCATCTTACTTGTTATGAAGAGGTAATTCATTTGCAGTGATAATTCACACCTGAAAAACATTTTTTGGTAAAATAAGGCTTTTATTTCTTAAAGTAGTGTTTTTCCACTGAAGTAATGGGCATGTTCTTGAAATTTTATAAGAATGTTTTTCTCTTGAACAGGTTAACATAGCTCTCAAATTTGGGAAACATTGCTCTGGCACATTAAAAAGAATTAAAGCTCTACCATCTATGGCGTCAGAGGGCTCCTAGACTCACTGCAGTGGTCACTTTGTAAGTTATACAAATGTCTAGTCACGATACGGCACATCTGAAACTAATATAGGTCGACGGTAATTGAAAAAAGACTGCAGCACCTAACTGTAATCTGGGGTTAGTCTCTCTTCACCTCAGTTTCTCTGCTGCCTGACTTGTCCCCACCCATTCATTCTCTTAAATGAGGAGTCCAATCAGATGGAATGCATGGGCTGTAGCTCTCTCAAGTGGAAGGATGCAGACTTAATGGAGGGCATGAAATGTTTTAGGTGTAAATATAGCTCTTGAGTGCAAAGCACTACATGAAAAACAGTCACTCTTGCCCAGAAGCCTTGTCGGGGCGAGGGTGAGACAATGGAACATGTGCCCAGAGCCCGCTGGTCCCTTCCTTAAGCTTCTCCAGAGGGACAGAGCATCCTGGTCATGATCAGCATGGGAGGTCCTCAGAAAGAGCAGCAGTGGAGCTTCTCGTCTGGCCAGATGAGCAACGTAAATCTCCATGGAGAGGAGCGTTGCAAGGCACGAGTGAAAATGCCTGTAAAAGCATCTGGCACAGTGCTTGGCACAAAGCGATACTCCGTACATGTTTCTTTATTCTGTATCTTTAATTTCAATAATTCGACTTGACTGTTGTTTTAATTTATATTCTCAATAAGCTTTTGTATCATACATATGCTTACCTTGGACATAGGCCAAATGAACATACTTACATTTGACAAGCCTGTAGTGGAAAAATGTAGAAAAAACTCAGTTCTTTTTGCCAATGAACTAAAGAATTATAGATCCGCAAGTCTCTTGTGCAAGCAAAGCTTAATAGTGATAAGTTCTCATGGAAGAGAACAGGCCTAGCCAAGGTAGGGGAAAAGGCATAAGTAAAGAGCAAGCAAGGGAAGGGCGGCGAAAGCATCAGGTTTTTCATCCTGAGGACTTACATAATTGTGGGATGGGGCAGGGGGTTATATATTGGTTGACGAGTAAAGGTGGTGCCAGCTTCCCCACAGGATGTGACTACCCAAACATGGGTATGTGTGGGAGTCTGTTTCCCCGAATTCTTGCTCCACACAACATTTGCTTATCTTGTTACAAAACAGATACATGATAGAAGGCAGTTAATTAAAGTTGAGACAATTACCCGAAGTTATTTATGAGCTCTTTCTCTAAGTACTAGGGATCCCCTGATAAAACAGACAGTGACCAGAGGCGGGCAATTAACCAAAGCTGCTTTTTCTTTGGGCACTGTGGACCGCCCACCTTTTCCCCCTTCTAGACCTTGGGAGGACTACATCATTTCAAAGGCTTTCTTTCCCCGCCAGTGGAAGAGGTAACATACAGAACTTCATGGGCTCCTCTCCTGCTGTTCTGTTGCGGTGTTTCTTATGGTGTTTGGAACACCTGGCCATCTTACCCAACCAGGCTCAGGACTGCTGGGTTGGCGGGTGAGACAGGCCTCCCTCTCCTCCTTGCCTTGGTTCACGACGTATCCTACCTAACGTATCTACCATATTCCAGACACCTGTGCTAGGTGATTTTACAGATGCAGTCTCAGTCCCTCCAAAATCCTCCAATGTTTTAGGGTCACATCGTTCATTAACACCCAAATAAAAAACTATAGTCCCATCCATATGGTTCTGGAAGCCCCAAACCCAAAGTTTCTGGGAGGAAACTGCCATTCTCTTCATAGTTTTCTGTCCAGTTCTCCTGATGCCACAAGGTGGGTGCAGCCTCTTCTCCATCGTTCCCCAAAGCACACTCTCCAGGGCTGTCGTGCCCTTACAATGAATTCTGCGGCTTCCCTGGAACACTGCTGTTGCATCGGGATTCTTAGCCCAGACTCCAAGAGTGTCTTTCCACTCCTTACTCTACCTTTAATTCCTGACCCCAGGGAAATCAGCCTGCCTAGCAGGAGAGAAGCCCTCTCATGCCAGTCTGCTTGCTGTTGACTCTGTACCTAGATTGAAAATGCTGGATGTACGGATTTATTCTGGTGCTTATAAATACCTAAATAAAAATTAAGGAATATCAGAAATGAGAAAGTTGTTTGACATTTGAGATTTTACAAAGTGTTTTGATTATAAGGCTCTATCTTAGTTATTTCATTTTTGAAAACAAAGAACTTTTGGGGTAAGCATTCTATCAATACTAATTTGGGCTGCTTACAGAAGTCATCTGATGTACTTAGTTAAAAACAAAGGAGAAAAATAATATAGATTTAATCATTATTCCTGGGTATGTGACCACACAGCTGTAAACAAACATTATTGTAAACAAGCTTTTTAAAAATTACTTTTAAAGCAATACAGTAAGTGGTTAGATTTTGGAAGTCAGGAAAATACACACCTACAGATGAAACGAAGATCAGTGTCGACCTGGCCTGCTGTTCCGTGAATGTGTGCTGCGGCACGCTTTGGGCTCACGCTCAGCTGCGTGTAATGGAAGCCTGGCCGCAATGGCTTAGTCAGAAAAGACTGGGTTCTCCTCACACAGCACAGAGTTTGGCTATAAGCAGTCTAAGTTTGGTGTGGCGGTTCAACAATGCCAGTAGGAATGCCAGCTTATACTTACTTTTCCTTCACCATCTTCATTGTGTGGTTTTAGTCCTTCTGATTACAAGACGGCTCCACTTCTCAGATTCTTGTCCACATTCCAGGCAGGAGTAAGGAGGTTAGGACCTGGAGGGAAAAATAAAAAAAGTGCATCAAGCCAAGTTCCCCTTTTATGAAGAATTTTTCCTAGAGCCCCCACCCAGCAATTTCCACTTCCAGTACCTCTCACTGGCCAGAAGCTGAACTGTGTTATGTGGTGTAGCTGCAAGGCAATCTGAGAAGATTAGTACTTCTAACTTGGGCACATTGTTCCGCCCAAACTAAATTGGAGTTCCAGAGTTAAAGTAAAGAATAATGGCTATTGAAAGAGCAATGAGCAGCTTCTGCCATAGCATCATACAGAGGCTCGAAGGATGCTTCGTTGTGTGGGAGTTCAGAACCAGTCACCCCAAAATGTGCCTCTGTGGTATGCAGATTGTTTGGGGCTCAACAGAAACTTCGTCCCCTCCTTTGACTACCTGAAAGAACTGAGAAGCCTTGCCCACTCTTGGCCTTGCACCACCTTAGAGACCACCACGCCATGAGAGCCACATGGAGGGAGAAGCAAATGTGCAGGCTGAAGCACAAAAGAAGAAAGATGAGGCAGATGTCCAAGTAAGCTGCTAGCTTGTGCCCCCATGGAAGCCACAGGAGCAGAAATAAGGGAAGCCAGGGGTCAGGGACACGGGTGCAAATTATTGGACTGCATGCCTGCTACCTAGAACTTCTTGATGGATCTAGAACAAACATGCCATCTGATTGCTGTGACCACCTTTTGAGAGACCCACCCTCTCTTACAAAAACAATCCCTTTTGGTCCTTTGCCCTGGACCTGTGACATTCTGGACTGGTTCTGTTCTCATTTGTGGCTGAATGTAATGTTTACAACAAATCATTTCTTCTAAGCTGAAGAAAAAAAAAAAAAGAAGGCTTGCCCATAAAGATAATCAGAAGTAACCTCTTGTGACCTGTATGTAGGGCAGGGCAAATTTCTTTTTACTAAACACCTGCTCTCATATGATACTGCAATGACCTTTGAAGTCCCCAAGGCACCTCACCTCATCCCTAGCTCGGGACGTCCGTGTTCCCTTTCTGTCTCCAAACCTGTTGTGCACAGGGGTCTCTGACTCTCTCACATACGTGGAGTTCCCCATACATATGAATGTATTGAGTTTGGTTATTTTCTCTTGCTAATCTGCCGCATGTCTATAAGACTATTAGACCAGCCATAAAAGCCTTGAGGGTGGAATAAAGTGCCTTCTTCCCCAACAACTGCAAGCAGCTTACATAGAAGTAAAAATTATGTTGTCGACGTAATAAACGTCCAAACCTGTGGAGAATTTTTATGAGTTTATTTGAGCCAAATGATGACAATTGCTGGGAAGCAAAATCTCAAAGGATTGAGAAAATGCTCCAGGAAATGGCAGTTTCACCACTTATTTTAGTCACCAGAGTCAAGGAGAAAACATAAAGGGGTTACATGACATCGACTGATGATAAATTAGGGAGGTGGGAGAAAAAGTGAGAAATCTCTGAGACTGGATAAAAAGTAAAACAGACAGACATCATTTATGTAGGTGGGTGTAGGATAGTCAACAGCTAACAAGAATGAACACAGATAACAGTAACAATGAGGGACTCTGTGGTCTCTGCTCTGGTGCACTAATTTGACCTGAGGAGTCTGGAAAAAGGAAATTACTCTGACATTCCAAAGATATGTTATAGATGCAAAAAGACGATAGACAGGCTCAGTTAAGGTAAAGATCAACCTTTGTCAAGAAAGATACCAGCCCAAGACAAAGCTGTCCCTCATGAGTGGCTTTTATTGGGTTGGTCAAAAAGTCCATGTGGTTTTATCCATAAAATAAAAGACACATTATTCATTTTCACCAATAACTTTATTGATTTGGATATTTTGAGTATGTCAGCTATCTCCTGTGTGGTATAATGTTGATTGTTCTTAATTAATGTCTCGATTTGATTACTATCAACTTCAACTGGTCTACCCAACCATGAAGCATGGTCCAGCAGGAAATCTCTAGCACAAAACTTTGCAAACCACGTTTGACACGTTTAATCAGTCACAGCACCTTCTCTATAAACTTCATAAATCTTTTTTCGCATTTCAGTTGCATTTTTACCTCTCTTGAAATGTGGCCCCTTTTCCTCCACAATGTGCTCCGGAAAACAGCACTAGTGATTACAAGACACCTTTGTAGACCAGTGCATCTCAGACTTTAATGTGCACACCAAACACCTGGGGACATTGTTCAACTACTCTGCCACTTCATTCGGGAAAGTTCCATAGCCCCGCTGAGCATCGATGTCCTTCTCTATACAACAGGAATTAATAATAGTCTCTAACTCATGAAGTTATTTGAAGAGGAAATAATGTATGTTAAGTGCTATGAGAGAAGAACAGGTAAATGGAGTTGGTATTGTCAAGAGAGCAATGCAGAAATGGAGCGCAGAGGCCTCTGGGAAGCCAAGCTAACTCATCCCTCTCCATGTGAAACTGAACTTTTGGAATGGGCCAAACCAAATGGCTACATCCTGATACAGTTTCTGGAATGGGGGCTGCATCACTGAGCTCTCTATCAAAAAATAAATTTTCACCTAGCAAAAGACATAAGCAAATATAATCATGTATAGCACAGTGTAAGTGTGCTTGCCAGCACCGAATACAGCTTTTTCTAAGCAACTTATGCAATTCCTTTGGAAACACCCCTTTTATGCCTTTGTAAACTTGGTCCCTTTTTCCCCCTTTGGAATACAGTTGGGTTTCTACCCAAATCTGTGTCTCCAGAATTTGCAATTCTTAAAGCCTCCCCAAGTAAAGCTTTTGTCTTTCAGTTCTCAATTAAAATTGATACATGGTGCTTTTCATTTGGTAAGAACTCATTAACCATAATCCTAATAATACTGTCATCAATACTGTTAGACGATGTGATGTTGGAATTTATAATGACACGTATAAATTTGGTCTTCCTCCCCCATGTACAGCTTCCAGAAACATTGTAATTTCCTAAGTAATAAGAAAAATGGGAGCATCTTTTGTTCTTTTGGCCTGGTTCCTGAACTAGCTCCGGAGGTGAAGGGAGTATCTTTTGTTATTCATAAAGACCCTTTCAACCGCATCTCAGTTTATATTAATAAGGTGAATTTTGGAAAGCCCCTAATGGGGACTGATTGCCCAGGAAACCAAACTGAAATTAGAGGATTTGAACTCTCAGGCCCACTCTCCAACCTCCTGGAGGGGACTGGGGCTGGTGGTTGAATCACTAAAGGCCAATGAATTCATCAATCATGCATTTGAAATGAAGCCTCCATAAAAATCCCCATAGTATGGAGCTTAGAGTTCACTGAACCTCTGGGTTGATGAACATGTGGAGGTGCAGGATGGATGGTGACCGTGGAGAGGCCATGGAAACTCTGTGCCCCTCTCCACACACCTTGCTTTGTGCATCTTTTACATTTGGCTGTTTCTGAGTTGTATTTTTTCAAAATAAACTGCTAATCTAATAAATAAACCATTTTTCTGAGTTCTGTGAGTCAGTCTAGGAAATTATTAAAACTGAGGAGGGGGCCATAGGAACCTTCAATTTATAGCCAATTAGTCAGAGGCTCAGGTAACAAACTCGACTTGCAATTGATGTGTGAAGTGAGGTGGCAGTCTTGCATGACCGATCCCCTTCATCTGTGGGATCTGAGGCTAACTCTAGGTAGACAGTGTCAGAATTGAGTTAAATTGCAGGACACCAGCTAGTGTTGGAGAATTGGTGAGTGGGAGAAAAAACCACACATTTTGTGACCAGAAGTGAGGTATTGAGAGTACAGCATGTACGTAGAGACAGAAAATAATAGTTTCCCCCTTTCAATAGCTAAAAACATTCCCACTGTATATCAGTACAGTTCACAGAGAAGTCCACATTGTTTCAGTAGTGAAGTGAAAGGTAGCACTGTGGGGAAAAAAGAAACTTCCCTTTATCCCCTAAGATCTTTCTGCTGGTCTAATAATCATATAGACAGATTAACAAGAGAAAATAACCAAGTTTAATACATATGTATGTATGGGAACTCTGCATACAGGAGAGTCAGGGACCCCACATGCACGACAGTTCCAGAGGCAGAAAAAGAACAAGGTTATGTAAGGCATTCTGAGATAGGGGTGAGATGAGGTGCCTTGGGAACTTCAAAGGGTGATTACAGTGTGATAAGAAGAGCAGATGTTTAGCAAATACAAGTTTCTCTTGCCCTACAGACAAGTCAAAGAGGTTATTTCTGATAATCTCCCATTATGAACAACTCAAGTTCTCCCAGGTTGTCAAAGAAGGGGCAGAAGTTTCTTCTGAGCTCAAGTTGCCCTTAGCTCAAAACAATCTGAATACCATGGAAACACCTCAGCTCTGACCCCTCACAGCACGAACTTGCTCATGCCTTCAGGCATTCGTAGAGTGCTAGAGCCGCTCATCTCTTAAGCCTCTCCCCTGCCCTACAGATCACACATTCTAGCTCTCTGTATTCTACAGTGTTATTCCACACTTTCAAATCTTTGTACATACTCTTCCTTCTGCCAGAATATTCTTTCTGTCTCTACTTCACCTGGCTTCAACTCTTTCTTCTTTTCTCAAATACATTGATTTTTTTTCCTATTCATTATCTTTCTCTTTTTTCTCTTTCTTTCCTCCATATATGTGTTTACCCATCCACCTTTTTCTTTCATTCATTCAACAAATTCGTGGTTGCTGAGCATCAGTCATGTGCTAGCAAAAATGTTAGCCAACAACACAAAGTCTCTGTCTTCCTGAAACTGACAGGTTAGTGAGGAAGGCAGATGTAAGTCCCCCCAGATAAATACCTAAATATGTAATACATCATGTGATGACAACTTCTGCAGAGAAGACTTAGCAGGTAAGGAGGTAAAATGTTGTCACATGGGGAGATCTTTTGGTCAGAATAACAAATAATTGAAATATACTTATCTTCCTCATAGGCTGATGAATACCTCAGATGTCAGACATTAGATCATTCACATCCATCTGTATCTTCAGTACTTAATGTGTCTGAAGCCAAGGAGATGCTTAATATTTGTTGAATAAAAGAAGGAATGAGTAAATGAATGAATGAATGAATGTTAGATTCCAGTATAAACCCCAGATGAGAAAACTGAGACCCAGAGAAGTTTGATTTGCCCAATATTAAATGGAGAGCGAGAAATAGAAATCTTAGCTCTAAGAACGCTTGCTTCAAGGGCACTATTATTTTCACTGTGTCCTATTATGCATGCCTAAAACATCTTTATTTTAATAACATCCCATCTGCTCTTCTTTCAGTGTTGACTGAAGTTGGCTACTTGAATACAATTCTGAGAGATTGTTTTTCTAGTTTTTTACTTAGTCTTCATGGAAACTATCACTGTTTACTCTTGAGTAGAAAAAGGGCTTCACCAAAGTCCCAACAGTGTGTTTGTTCAACTGGTCAAACAGCTGGTTGGTCATAAATCACAAGAATTCAGGATGCACTGCGGATCAAGGATGAGGAAAGAGTTTCCATTGCAATCCTCTAGGATTTTTTATAGAGGAAAAATAAATTTAGGACAACAGTTCTCAAACTTTTTGGCTCAGGACAATTTCACTGCCTTGCAAATAACTGAACACCACAAACAGCTTTTGTTTATGTGAAATTATATTTACTGATATTGGAAATTAAAACTAATTAATTAAAATATATATTATTGATTAATTTATTTTAAAATAGCAGTAAAAGATGCACTATATGTTAATATAAATATCATTTTTATGAAAAAAGAATGATATCTTTCAAAACAGAACATATATAATGAGAAGAGTGGCATTGTTTCCCATTTTTGAGGCTCTCTTTAATGTCTAGCTTAATGGAATCCTATCTGCTCCTGCACTCAGTTCGTTGTGACACCTCTCATCAGTAAGCCTCTGGAAAACTCCACTGCACATTCACAAGAGAATAAGTATAAAAATGGTTATAGAGCCTGTGTACTAGACTCTGGAAATATCGACATATTTACCTCATCGACTCTCCCATTTCTGTCACTGGTGCCATCATCTATCTGCCTGGTTGTCCAGGACAGAAACCTGTGCATCAGCTCCTTTTCTTCACTTCCTTTATGTCCCCCTTCTCATTTCTCAGCCTTGTGAACGGTGTCAGCCAAAGTGCCCTGAACTAAACAGAACAGAGAAACAAAGCCTGAATCAACTTGAACTCTCACCAAAAGGATAAGAGAGCACCTTGCTCCTGTGTCCTTGCCAACACAGCCTGAATTATCTGTTCCTTGAATGTCTGGGGCAATTTGCTCGCAGAATAATGTGGCTTGGTGACACTTTTGTGGGAAAATGTTTGGCTATTTTTTTTCTATTTTCTGTGGGGCACTGCTATGCCCTTTTGTCCCCAGAGTCCACTGTGGTTGTTAGAGGAGCTGGGGCCACTGCTTTGTGTGATAAGAAAGAGGGGAGGGGCTGGCCTGCCCGGATGCTCTGCCCAGGGTTCCTTAGTTAGTAGCTGTGTCCTCCCTCTGCTCCGTAGCGTCTGTTGGATGGTTCCTGGGATTATGGTTAGGTTTCACAAAGTTACTTTTAATACATTTCCTATAAACAACAGCTTTCATTCTAGGCAATTTACATATAGCATAAAATAAAGCATTTATATGAATATTGTGTTTATGATTTCATCTCTACTGAGTCTAAGAGATCTATAAAAGATTTCTTGAAATCCCTTAAAAATGCTTTTTCTTTGTGATTTGCATAAATCACTTTAAAAGACTTGTAAAGAAACATGAAATTCTTGATTTCTTGCTTAAAAAAGGCAATGCCAGCCAGTAATGACTCTCCTGGGGATATTTATTGATCTCATAGAGAGAAGGTAGAATCATAGCTTTGAATAGGGCAAAGGAGTAAGCAAAAGCAAAAGGATGAATGCAAACTCAGACCTATTTAAAGAACCTTTTAGTGGGAAATCATTATCATCATCAACAAAAGAAAAACTAAGCATATCCTTTGACAGAATAAGTCTTAAATATCTTTTGTGTAGTTTGGGGAGATGAAGAGCGAGAAAGAAGGCATGAGCTCAATTTAATTTGATGTTTTTAAAGAAATCCAAGTTATTCAAATGATCTTTAAAAACCTTAAAATTTTTATAAAGCAAATCATTTTACTGTAAAGTTAAATGTTTAATGCTTGTTATAGCTAGAACATTGTATTTAGGAGGGGGCTAACAAGAATTCCATATATATATATATATATATATATATACCGGCCACCCCCTGTATTCAATTATGTTGTCTTGTGTTTTGTTTTTGCTTTGTCAGGACACCTTAAATGCTCTGTATTTAGTGTTTTCCAAGAAATTTCAGAAATTCATTAGTTAGAGCTGTTTTTCTGTCACAGCGATTGGTGTTTAAATTACTTAAAATGGCAATCCCAGCGGAAAACCGTGCCTCCACACACAAACACCTCTCATTGTCTCTCTTGCAGATTTGGCTGAGAGAAGACCAAAAGGGGGAACTGAGAATTGAAAGTATTTATTTTTCATATTCAAGAAAGGAAAAGACTACTGTCTGGCTAAATTCCCATATTGTGAGCAAGTAAGCATTGTTAATCCAAGACTAACTTTGTGTCCGTACACAGGCTCTGAAGACCCGCCAGGCAGCTACAGCCTCTCTCCTGTGGCCTCGCTTCCAGAAACCAGCCAGTCAACAGCCTCACTCCAAGCTTCTAGAAGTGAGTGAACAGTAGCCCCAAGCTTTATGAAAGCCGGTCAGGAGTAACCCTCTAGTCTTGAGAGTCAGCAGTCAGTGACAGCCCGTCAGCCCTCAACAGGTGGCTGTCTCTAGTAGCCATGCATTTGAGGTCACGGTCAACCGGTCAGCAGTGGCCTTCCTCCAGTGACCACACTGACACGGCTGAAAGTCCCTCCATCTTCACACACTCCTGCTTCTGAAAGTCCACCCGTGCCTGACTACCAAGCTTCTCAAAAACCCCGTGCAAGATCAACTATGTTTTACTCAGGGAAGCAACTGTCTTACAAGTATCAATCTCTCTTCAAACAGAAAGTTTGCCTTCCTCACATCAGACACTGTGTTCAGTTCATTGTTAGTTGGCGACCTTGCAACCCTCCCACCCCTGCCTACAGTTTGCTGGGAGTTTTCAGACTTGTGAGCCACTGGTGGCACTGGCATGGCCACAAGATGATCAAATTCAATCATCTTTTCATATTTTGCTGTGATTTATAATATCAGACACATCATTTTGTAATTTGTGGACGTGTGAAACCCCAAAGGCCGAAACACAAGAGCAGTTCTGTGATGAGTTTCTGAACAATGGACACTTTACTAAATGAGGAAAGAGTCTCTTTGAAGCTCTTGGTGTATCATGCAGTTGTTCCTTCAATACAAAAGTCGTCAGGTCTAACTTAGCGTGCAGTAACACCTAAGCAAAAGGGATATATGATTTCCTCAAATAGTATCGAAGAAAACGATACGATAACAGTTCTTTTGATTAAGGGAAATTCAGATGGAGATTAGAATCATCACAGCAGTCGTTGTAATGGCCTTCCACACATGGATCAGCAGCAAACTTTCAGCTCGAATGACTTGAAGTACGCTGCTACCTGAAGTATCAATATTTTATGGTTCCAAAACCGCAAGCAAATATCCCAGCACCAGGACAAACCTACAGCAATAACACAAAGTGGAATAGCTGCACTTACCACTACAGGTTATCAAAGGTCTGAAGGCCTCCTCGCTGTTTTGCAGCATAGATGCAGATATTCACAATCAGAAAAAAGTTTTCCCTTTTGCTTGTGTAGTTTTTTTGTATGTCAAAGGCTGGCTTGTAAGACCATTGTGAGTAAAGTTCTTTGAGATGAGACCTGGAAAACATGAGCAAATTTTAGCAAGGAATCTGTTTTGAGCTAGGAGTTCATGAGATGAATTGTGTTGCTCTTGATTTCGACCCTGCGGATGTTTACGTAAAGGTGCAGAAACATTTACTCAAAGTCAAGGCAAAGCATGAAGGATTACAGAGAGTGTTGGCTGTCCCGCCCATATTCTGTGTGATGCTGCCCAAACAGCACACGCCGTTTTTTCTATTGACACTGTCATGACATGGTTACAAATTGTTCCCTGACATCAGCATTATACTCACTACCAGCCCTGACTGGTGTGACTCAGTGAGCTGGGCGTTGTCCTGCAAAACGAAATGTCGTTGGTTAGATTCCTGTTCAGGGCACATGCCTGGGTTGCGGGTCAGCTCCCCGGTTGGGGGTGTGCAAGAGAAAACTGATCAGTGTTTCTCTCTCTCATATCAGTTATTTCCTCCCTCTCTTTCTCCCTCCTTTCCCCTCTCTTTAAAAATATGTAAATATACTCACTAACATTATACTGTTTGTATTGATCTATTAACATTTTTTGTGATTTTGTTGGCATTACTCAGTTCTCTCAAAAATCTACTGGCTTTCGTCCTGGCTGGTGTAGCTCAGTGGATTGAGCGCTGGCTTGCAAACCAAAATGTTGAGGATTTGATTCCCAGTCAGGGCACATGCCTGGGTTGCAGGCTGGGTCCCCAGTAGGGGGCTGAGTGAGAGGCAACCACACATTGATGTTTCTCTTCTTCTCTTTCTCTCTCTGTTCCCCTCTGTCTAAAAATAAAGAAATAAAGTCTTTAAAAAAAAATCTACTGGCTTTCTCTCTGACCAGTGTGGCTCAGTTGGCTGGGCATTATCCTGCAAAGCAAAAGGTCGCTGGTTTGATTCCAGGTCAGAGCACATGCCTGGGTTGCGGGTGGACTGGGGCACTTACAGGGGGCAACTGGTCCCTGTTTCTCTCCCTTGCTATCTCCCTCCCTTCCCCTCTCTCTAAAAATAAATAAATAAAATCATAAAAAGTCTACTGACTCTCTTTAACAAGCACATTTGAAGGAATTCTCAGTTTGTCATACTTTAATTATGAAGAGAAGGACCACAAAATTCTTGTTGAGTTTTAATAATCTATTAAGTGAGGCTATTTATTTCTTATTCATAGTTTTCAATCACCTTAGCAAAGGATTATACAAATTGAAAGAAGAGCAAACAATCTTTTTGAAGTATCTCATTGTTTATAGGAACTTAAATTCATTAAAGAAAAAAGTGATGAAGAATTTATCCTTTTCATTATTAAGGCTGTTCTTAAAAGGCGTAATAGTACTTTTGAATAAGAAAGAAATTCCTACTTAAAGTAGATAATTCTTACAATACTTGTTATAACTATGTTTTGAAATTGATATTATCCTTTGAAGAATTTGATTCTCTTATTGGATTTATAAATATTATTTCAGCATGGGAAAAGTGGAATCATGTATATTGATAAAGAAAAAAATAAAAATGTTGTCCACTGACATAAAAG
>VMDR010016783.1:0-20798 GCA_007922815.1 Macrotus californicus
AATATCTGAGTCATTGCTTTTCCCTAACAATATTTCATCAATATATATGGATAAG
Organism: Macrotus californicus; assembly: GCA_007922815.1. Classification (NCBI taxonomy): domain Eukaryota; kingdom Metazoa; phylum Chordata; class Mammalia; order Chiroptera; family Phyllostomidae; genus Macrotus; species Macrotus californicus. The sequence continues at coordinate 56 of VMDR010016783.1, forward strand.
TTAGAGATCTTTAATTTTAAAATAGTCCATATACGTGTATTCAGATTTAATTAAAAGCATATTGTAGATGGTTCTAAAATCTTTTCCCAAAAGACAATCAAACATTTATTTGGTCAACTTTTGTAAAATTCAAACTATATATCACAGAAAATCTAAGGATCCCCAGTTCTCTAATTTACATTGCTAACACTTATTTAGGCTTAACTAGATATTTTCACTTGGGTTCCATAAAAGGGATAATTTATTTTATATTTTAACCACTTCATTTCTCTCTGCTTTAGAAAAAATTTTCATGCTATGGTCTGGGTGATCTTTTAAATCACAAATACAATCACATTCAAAATTATTTTAATAGCTTCTGTTTGCAAAAGCTCCGGAGGACTCACAGCTGGGCTGCCACAGGAAGTGTCCCGCTTCGCCTGGGACCTGGCAGCAATGCAGGTTCCAGGGCCCATCACTGACCCACCAAATCAGAATGGATGCTAACACTTCTGATGCACGGAAAAGGACCTCGAGTGAAGGGGATGCCCCATCTTTCCTCCTGCTTTTGTCACGCCCTGCTTCCTCATTGATCATTGTGCTCCCCACTGGCTCTCCTTCCTCTTTCCATTCCCTTCGCCATCTTCTCCTGGTTCTTCTCTTCTTTTATTGTTAAATCTTAACTCACCATTTAGATCTTAACTCAAATGCCGCTCATCAAGGAAGTCTTCCTCCACCACTACACTATGCCCTTATTTTCTCTTTTATATTTTCTTGTAATGCTTTTTTTTGGTAAAAAAAAAAGCATTAGAAGAAAATATGTCTTGGAATTCTGAAATCTACCACTGCCGACCCCCCACACTGCTTGCTGATAAGGCACTGTGCCTGGTTTGGTTCACCCCTGAATCCTTAGATCCTGTCACAGTGCTTGACACTCACTGAGACTGAAGTAAATATTACTCAAAAGAATGAATAAGTACACGAATGAATAAATAATCCTCCCCAAAGAGTTTACTCACTAAGCTGGGGTCAAATGTAAACTCAACTGTCACCTCATAGGGGAAGCCTCCTCACTTTCCTCTTCTTCTTCAGGATGTTGGGGGCCTCTTTTTCTGTGCCATTTTGCATGCCAGCTCTGACATTTTCCTTTGCATTATTGTTTTTAATGCATTGTCTAAGCCTAACCCTTGTTGTTCTACTTCTCTTTGATGGTAGAGACCCCCTCCATGTCCTCACTTCCCCTTCTATCCACCCCTCTCTCCCCTGCTCTCTCTTTCTCTTTTATTTTATCCTTGGTGCCTGGTACAGAGCAGACCCTCAGTGAAAGCCTTGTGAATTAGATACATTTTAAGTCAGACTCTGTCCCAAGCTAGAACCCAGGACCGGACAGTTTATCTCCTACCTTTCAGTTCGCTCACTAATCAAATGAAAGCAAGTGGAGCGAACTTTCTGATGGAAGGTGTTCTATGTCGCGATTGGGGTGACAGTTACCAGGTGACACAGGTGACTGAAACTCACTGAGCTGTGTACTTCGTGGGAGTGGATTTCATGCACATAAATCATAACTCAATGAACTCAGAGGAAAATTGAAGGCATGAGTCTAAATCCTGAAATAGTCACCCAACAAATATTTTTGAGTTGGATTTAGAGTGTCTCTTTATACTTAAATTTTAAATCAATCTGCACACATCAGAGCCCAACATCACCTCCAAGTCCCACGGATCATCTGCTGACTGCTTTCCCCCCGAGCTGGTACCTCATTTTTGCTCCTTTCCCCAGACTGGAGGCCCTTCTCAGTGTCCCGCAGAACTAAAGTTTTGTGATTCTGCCTCACAGATGCTAGCGTGCAATCAAGGGTCATGGGGGGAATAAAACGCCCACCTAAGGATGATGTGGACCCTTACCTCTCTTTTTTTTTTAAGATTTTATTTATTTACTTTTAGAGAGAGAGGAAGGGAGGGAGAAAGAGAGGGAGAGAAACATCAATGTGTGGTTGCCTCTCATGTGGTCCCTACTGGGGACCTGGCCCGCAACCCAGGCATGTGCCCTGACTGGGAATCGAACCGGCGACCCTTTGGTTCACAGGCTGATGCTCAATCCACTGAGCTACACCAGCCAGGGCTGGACCCTTACCTCTTTAATTAAGGAACTTCCCTATGGATATGTGCCTCCTCCCAGGAATTATTTTTGTGTTTATCACTGTGGTTCAAGTGCAACTTAGAATAAATTTATTTATTTTAAGATGTATCTGCATGTTCACATTAATTTTCTACATTATAGGAAGATCATCAAGATTTCTTTTCTGTGATGATTAAAGTAGAATATTCTGTCAGGACAAGAGTATCTAATAGGGTTATAATATATTACTCTACTATATATTATATATAATATACAAAATAATAATATAATAAAATATAGTATAAACATATGTATTGTACATATACATATATTTTAATACACATTACTATATAATAGAATGCTATATGTATATGCACAAACTAATGTTTATTTCAGCTCATATTCATTTTTACCACAAATATAAAAAGCTGTTTCACCTCTAATTCTGTATTAGAGAAGTGCCATTATTCAGAGCCTTGGAGATACCTGTCTGGCTCTTTGGGTGGCTTATTTTGAATAATATTATGCCAGAAAATGTTTCTTCTTCCCACATGTGTGTGTGCTCTTATCAGTCTCCCCATCTCGCACTTCCAGACCCAAGTGGGCTGACAGACCACCCAGGGGCTGATGCGCACAACACGGAGCAACAGAGAAAATGGGAGCAAGGGAGTCTCCGTCCCCCACCGCTGCCTCCATCGGCAGGCATAGCGGGCACCTCCCATTCTAAATGGCAAAAGAACTAACCAAATGTAGTCCTATCATTTTACCCCCTTTTCTTTTAATTTTTAAAAATTGCCTTCCCTCCCACAATCTGAGAACTCATGGATAAAATATATTCCATAATTATACGTTTTAAAAAATTAAAATATAAATAATTCACTACTTAGTCTTATTGTTCTTTTCAGAAGAGCCAAACAATAATTTCTGTGGTTCACAATGTAAAACATTCATTTCATGTGAAGAAATGATTATTTTCCATTTTACTGGGAACATACCTATGCTAAATTTATCACAAAACTGTGTGGCACATTTTGCTAATCAGGATATTGGTGTTAAACAAAAACAAGAGGTGTCTCTTCTGTCTACATGTAAAAATACTAAAGAAGATATTCTAAACAGTAAGAAGTTACTCTACCCCCTTATCAGAAAGCAATAGATACTAAGGCCTTGGAAAGTTCTTCCAGCACTTGGCTGCATGCCAGAATCAGCCTTAAAGCTTATAAAGAATGCAGACTCATGGGTCCCCTCCAGACTCACAGAATCAGCATTTCCATGGAATAAATATTTTTACAAATCAGCCCAGCAAGTGACAGGGATGCATCTGGACGTTGGACCGGAACTTACCATTTGCATGTTGGAATACTCAGTAAATTTAATGTCCTATCTTAACTCTCAAATTTTCGGGCCACGAGGGAGAGAAAAAGTATGTGAAAAGAAAAGAAAGAGTAGGAACACAAAATTTATATCATTTTAATAGAACAAGATATTCTATAATAGTTACTTCATAATAGTTATTCTTAAGTGAGTATACTTGGTTCAATTGGCTGTTTTGTACTGAGTGACAATTATCTGCTCATGCAGTTGGGGGTTAGTAAGACGTACTGAAAACCACCAAATACATTTGTGCCCCCTAATGATTCATAGATTTGCCAGCAGATTTTTTTTTAATGGCTTCATGAAAAGGAGGAAAAATAGAAGCGATGGCAAAGAAATAGTTCTTGAATGCTCAGAAAAAAACAAGGTGGAAGTGAGCCAAACATTAAAAAAATCACAATATTCACCAGCAAACATGTGGTAGTATTGTCATCTGTTGGCAGAAAAAGAAAAAGCAAACCCAGGAAGTAAACGAGTGGGGATGTTGGATATGTGAGGGGCAGATGCGTAAGCAGACAAGAGAAGAAATGAGAAAAGGACCCTGGAGAGAAGACAGGAGGAAGGATGTTAGGGATGGGAAGGAACTCATGTGACCCTGTGACAACAGGAAGAGAAAGAGGAGTTTGCAGATCAGTTGAGAAAGAAAAATGCTGAGTAAGAGGAACCTAAAGAAAGAGGTTTTCAAGTTGCGTTTGGTGATGGTGTCCTCACCGTGCCTGATCTGCGGCAAATGGTGTCTTCTTCCGGACATGTTTAAGACAGGCCTAACCCTGAACTTGCTGCATCAGCAAAAACCTACTCTACCTCCTGTACGGAAGGGACCCTGGGCTGCACCCTGTAAAGGCTCTAAGTGGGAACTTCATGAAATGCCACAGACTGAGCCATGTGTTGATGATGAGCAGACCACATCAGGCCCCGACTTATACCTGATCTTACCCGTTAAGTCTTTCTCTACGTTAATGAGAGCACTTAATGACTGGGTCTTAAAAAGTGCTTGAATACCCATTGAAACATATTTCATTTCTTAATTAAATTCTCTTAGCAATATAGCTACTGTGATTTCCATTTTAAAGATACGAAAACTGAGGTTCACTCATACAGAAATATCCTGAAGTCAGGTAGGTACAAGGTAATAGAATCAAAATTCAAAATTCGAATTGTAGTTTGTACTCACTTCACATTTGAATCTTTTTCTGACCAAGACATGTCAAAAAGAGGGGATGTCCACCACCATGCTCAGGTGGTGGGGGCTGGCTGTGTCACATTGCCGTGACCTCGTGAAGTAAGAGGTATCTGGCGACCCACACTCAATGAATCGTGTGTCTTTAAAACCCTACTGTGATTTGAGGAGAGAACAAGCTCCTGTGCACATATGTCCTCTGAAACATTTCGCTAAGTTACTAAAAACTGGATTGGGGGACTGTGGTAACGCTCACCGATTCCCAGCCTGGCAGATTATAGTGGCGTAAGTCACTCTAGGTTTAAGCAAAATCAGAACACATCATTTTTTTCTTAATGTTTAGTGTGTCTCATAGAAAAAGAAACCTCAACTAGTTAGAAAATGTTAACTACCAAAAGCTTTCAAATATCTCACACATTTAGCCATTGTTTTTAAAAAATAAAATATACATCTATTTTTTTCAATTTACCAGTACTATCTTTCAAATCATCTAAAATTTGAGTCTAAAGAAACGTTTCGATTGCTAAGCAATGGCAGGCTTCAGCCTGAGGAAATAAGATTAAATTGAAAATAATTTTTACCATTTTTGACACGTCCTAGAAAAGGTGGCCCATGGGGGACACCCGGTAGAAGGTGGTGGAGCAAATCCTAGCTTGGCAGTGAGTGCTACAGCAGTGAAGCCTTTCAACAATTTTAAATTTAATGGTAGATACGCCAAAGGCTGCACAAAGCACAGCTCATGCCTCTCTTTACGGGGGCCTATACGTTTTCTTTAAAAATATTTCTTTTTATTTTCATAAACATTTCCACCCATGACTTTCTGCATAAATTATATTTTAGGAGTAATAGCCATGTACATAACACGCTTCTACTAAATGTTAACATCATTCCATTTCTAAAGCCCGTGATAAAAATTATTAAAATATTCAAGTAGTTTGATGGGGAAAATGTTCACACTGATTTTCACTCTTGTTAACTCTCCGCAAAATATCTGAAATACAGTAGGGCATAACACTCAACATACGGGAGGGAAATATGGGGAACATAATCGTTTTCAAGCCGTCAGCCTCGAGATATTGGCGATACAACCATTCAGACCCGGAACAGCATGTCAGCGTTTGTGCTTTTGTCCAAACTCAGAAACCTGGACTGTGTGCCTAATGATTTAAGACTTCTTTTTAACCTCTGACTTGTAATACCCTCTGAAAGTCCTCTGCGAACCAAGAGTCCGCTATAAAAGAGGATTACGTCGGGCTTTCAAACAACAAATGAAAGAAGGTGGATGGATGGTAAAAGGCCAGGAAGATCAAATAGTCTGCTTTTCGTTCTCCACTTAAGTCTCTATGTGAGACTTTTCCCCCTGCTATTTGGCAATGCTGACAGTCTAGGAAGCCTGTCCAATACTTTGAATAAAAATAAAAATGGATATCTTCAAGATTTCATATTCTGGGAAGAGGCTATTTTCATGGCATTAGCAAAGAAAATCTGAGAACCTCAGAAACAGAAACGATGGGTGGGGAGAGGAACCCAGAATGTGAACACTACTGCTTTCTTGGTTCACGCTCCATCTCTCTCCTAATGACACAGTGGGACAGAGGGACGGTCCCGCCAGTGGAGGACCCATGCTCTCCTTTCCTTTTTCTCTTGCATTGGATTAAGCTGCGGTGTGTCCTCCAAGCAAGCCACACACGTGAACTATAGAATAAACTAAAAAAGTGCCCTTCCATGTTACGATCATCATATTAAAGTATTAGTTTGAACTTCTTATAAGCAGTATTTCAGGAGCGATAAACTCATTCCTGAAGGCTTTAGCCATGATTCTTAGTCTGTAATCTGGGGGTCTTGTACCAGGTGACTTTGACCTTGACGTTTCCTAAACACATGGACCATAGGAAATTGTGGGCGCAATTTTAGCTTTCTGCACACTTTCTGAAAAACGCTGACACACACACGTGGGAGGGGCAATGGAGGAGGGAAAGCCCTCACTTTGAATGAACCCCAGGATATTTCACGGGCACCTTTTGGTTTCAGGACCCCAAGAACGCAGTGAAGTGAGTTACTCTTCCCTCTTTACAGATGAGAAAACTGCCACTTCAGAAAGGTTCGTGCTTGGCTGCTCTAGTTTGCTTGGGCTGTTATAACAAAGGACTACAAACTGGGTAGATTACATAACAAACTTCTCACATGAGTGCTGGAGGTTGGAAGTGCAAAATCAAGGTGTAGCTAGGATTAGTTCTGTTCTAGATCTTTCTCCCTGGCTTGTAGATGACCTTCTACTCCCTGTGTCTTCACATGGTCTTTCCTTGTCTTTATCTGTCTCCTAATTTCCTCTGATAGGGACATCAGTCATCATAGATTAGGGCCCACCCTAAAGATTTCAACCTGGGTAAAGACTGTCCCCAAATAGGTGCAGAGATGAGGATTTTAACATATGACCATTGGGGGGAATCACAATTCAACCCCTAACACTTGCCTAAGGTGCCTTAGTAAATGAGCGAGAAAGCTAGGGGTTCCTACAAACCTATGCTTAATTCCAAAGCCCATGATCTTTATAGGACAAGGCAGTGTCTTCTTATGCACTGCATGCTATATTTGGAAGGCAGTCACACAGCAAAGCATTGAAGATACGCTCTCACATTACATAGCTTTGCAGGGAAGAAGCTGCTAAGTGTGGGCCATTGTTTCCCAGCTTTGACACAAGGAGCTTACTTCTCTGCCAGAGGAGGCAGTGGCATAAGTGTCTTGTGATATAATTGAAGGGACCATTGATGGCCATCCCCTCCCGAAGGTCAATTCCAATGCTACCTTCCCTTGCCTGGACTTTCCTAATTCCTTTATGATAAGGAGTAAACATTTTTTAAGTTTTTCCTCTGCTTTGGAGCATGACGAATTTTTTTCATTTCTAACTGTACCAACAAATGATGAGCCCTTTGGGAACTCGCCTTCTGCTAAAATAAAACTGAAATGAAAACCAAAGAAAACAAAAATTAAATTTAAGGGAACTATACATTAAAATGATCATACCATATACTACCCAACTATGAGAATAGTTAATATTAAAAAATGCTGAGGATCACAGTTGAAATCCTCACCATCGCTGGTGGGAACAGGACATTTTATAGCAACTCTGGAAAACAGTTTGGTAGTTTCTTATTAATTTAAACATACATTTACCATATAACCCAGGACTTCAACTCTGGGGTATTCACCCTAGAAAAAGCAAAACTTGTGTCCGTACTAAAATTTTTATGCAATGCTCATAGCAGATTTACTTATAATCGTCTCAAACTGGCCATGGCCGCGATCTTCTTCAACAGGTGAATGGGTAAACAGGCAGTGGCTCCTCCACACAACGGCAACATACTCAACATTAAAAATGAACAACCAATACGTGCAACGACATGACCAAATCTGAGTGAAATAAGCCAGTCACAAAAGATTACAGACGGTATGATTCCATTTATATGACATACTGGCAAAGAAAAACTACACTGAGAGAGAACAGATGAACGCTTTGCAGGCTGTGTGGGTGGAGAGGGCCGTCATGATGAAGTCACAGCCTCAGCGAGTTTGCTGGGGGATGCGCATGTTCTGCATCTCGACAGTGGTGGTGGTTACGTGAGTCTAGGCGTGTGTCAAAATTCATGAAGTTGCATGCCAAAGTAAAAATTCGATATTACTATGTAATAATTTTAAAATAAAAATATAGCCCTGCCTCAAAAATTTAGGGATTAAAGAAATACTAATTAAAACTTATTTGTTCCATCTTTACTGTAAACCAGAGGCTTTCATATTTTCTGCAAATAATTGAAAATTACTTCTTCTTAACCTTATATAGATCATCTATATCAGCAAGTGATAGTAAAATAAATCAATATGATTAATACTCTAAAAGCTGCGTTTGAATTTTTAAAAATGGCTTCTTTTTTTAACAATGTATTTTTATGAACTATTTTCTCAGGCATTGCCAGGTCCTGAGAATGGTAAACTTTTAGCCTTTGTGTAAAGCATGTTTGTTTTGCAACATCTCTTGAATGAGAGCTTAGCTATGCAGAGAATTTTAGAGGTCAGTAAATTTTCCTTAGCGTCGTTATTGCTGATTAGAAGACAGTATGAGAAGTGTAACTGTGCTATCTTGTAGGAAAATTTGAAACTCAAGTTCATTCTTAAATTGAGACTTATCTCTTGAATTCTGGAAAAGTTTAGGCATTATCTCTTCAAATGATCTCTTCAAATGATCTCTCCCACACTCTTTTTATTTTCCTTTCCTCTAAGACAGCCATTTTCAACTTTTTTCATCTCATGGCCCATAAACTAATTATAAAATTCTGTGGCACACTAAAAAATGACATTATATTTTTGCTGACCTGACAAAAAATAGGTATAATTTTGATTCATTCACATTGAACAGCTATTGCTGTATTGGCGGTTGCCATTGTTTTCATTTGACAATCTAAGGGGACAGAAGTCAGTGCCCTTGACTAAATAGTCAGGTACTGCATGTTTTAAATGCTTGTGGTGCACCTTCTAAAATTGCCGCTCTAAGAGTTTGTATTTTATGCCCACAGCTTACTTTTAGGCCCCGCATCCTTTTACAGACTATAAGCTTCCCAATTCTTTTTTCATTGGTGGATGACTTTTCTAGTGCCTAAGAATAAGGAGTACCTCAAGGCTTCAAAGTGTATGTGGATCCCCTTCTGAACTCCCAATATTCAGACTGTGGCCATGCCACCGTGCTGAGTACGGTCATCAGAACCCGAGACCCCGGCGCTCAGACGCTGGGCCTCTCTCTAATCCAGTCTCAGGGGGTTGCTGAAGTTTCAGCTTTCTCTTTCATGCCCTGGCTTTGACTTTTCTCCTTCATTTTTAAGATCTGCATAATTTTTCATTCATCATTTAGAACTTAGCGATGTATACCTTTGTGTTACATTTGATCTAACATTTCTGCGGGGAGGGAGCTTCGAAGGCCCGCCTATTTCAGCTTACTCCACTTTGGTGATGGAAAGACCTCAGACGCTAAGGACTGAGAATAGTTTTAGGAAAAAGTTAACTGGTTCCACAGAGGGTAGGATAGCATCTTATATTTCATCATATTCCCCACCTCCCTACCCCATATATATATATATATATATATATATATATATATATATATATATATATATATATATATGTTTATATATATATATGTTTATATATATGCACAATGTTCTTATAGCTATAAAAACATGCAAGGAGGCGGTCAACAAATAAAGAATGCTTGAATAAAGAATGTCTAGGACGTTGAACAGTGACTTGTGAAGAGGGACCTTCAAAGGTTTCTCAATTTTGGTTTATGAGCAATTACTTTCATTACTTTTGTCTGTAATAGAACTGTATTGAATTCTTTCTACTTGCTCAAGTATCATTCACTTCCACAAGTTTATAGTCTTCTGCAGTGTCTGCTTGTATGTTTGTAGACTAGCAATTCCGCCGATTCGAGGCAGGGATGCTAAAACCCAGAGGCAGGTATAGCAGCACAGAGGAAAGCTATCTCCTAGCTTGTCAGAGAACATTCACGAAAGCCTCCCGAGGCAGCTGCATTTGCAGAGGCTTAATAGATAAGTGAACAGCAGCACATGCAGAAAGATTGGAATGAGGCAAAAAGAATATGACTGGAGAAGGGCGTATTTGTTTTGGGGAAGCAGAGGGGTAAAAAGGGCATGGTGGAAGGTAAATTTAGAAACACTGGCAGGGGCAGATCTTGGAAGTCATGGTAAGTCATCCTGAGAGGTTTGGATTTTACAGTGTAGGAGACAATGCATTATCCAGGATTTTAAGAGGGAAATTAAATGATCAAATTGGGGATTTATGAGGCATGCTCTTAGAGCTCTGTGGAGATGATTTGGAGGTGAAAGCGACCAGGTAAGTGTCTGGCAGGAGATCATGAGGCCCTCACCTAATGTCGTAGAGGGGGACCAGCATGGAGAGATACACAAAGAACTGGGCAGTTAACTCCCCCGGCCTTGGTGAAACCTGGAATATGTGCATGGATGAATATTAGTAATTCAGTCAACGAAAAGTAAGCAGCCCATGTAAACTCATTATTAAATTTGAGTGGCATCTAAAAATTGGGATTGATTCTCTGATGTGAAAAATGGAAATTATTTGCTCAGCCCTAGGGAAGTTTTCATGTCCTCAACTAATACATTTGTAAAGTATCAATAAATTATAGGAAAATGGTCTTACATGGATGGTACTGACATTGTTAAAAAAGGCTCTAGCTGTGCACAAGGTCCATCCTTGTGCTTTGATAAAGTGTAAGATATAATTATTTTTATGGCCAAGTAATATTCCATCATATATCTGTACCACAGCTTTCTCATCCACTTGTCTATTGATGGCACTTGGGTTGTGTCCATACCTTGGCCGTTGTAAATAACGGGGCGATGAACATAGGGGTGCATATACTCTTTCAAATCAGCATTTTGTGTTTCTCCGGATAAATTCCCAGAAGTGGAATGGCTGAGTATTAAGGCAGTTCCAATTTTAATCTCTTGAGGACTCTGCACACTGCTTTCCACAGTGGCTGCCCAGTCTGCATTCCCACCAGCAGTGCAAGAGGGTTCCCTTTTCTCCACATCCTCGCCAGCACTTGTTCTTTGTTGAGTTATTGATGAAGGCCATTCTGACTGGCATAAGGTGATATCTCATTTTGGTTTTAATTTGTATTTCTCTGATGATCAGTGACATTGAGCATCTTTTCATATCTGTTGGCCATCCATATGTCCTCTTTGGGTGAGTATCTATTCAGGTCCTTGGCCCATTTTTTTTATTGGATTGTTCATATTTTGGTGTTGAGTACCATGAGTTCTTTATAAATTTTAGATATTAACCTCTTAACAGATGTATGAGTCAGTCGGAGAAAGAAAAATACTACATGGTTTTACCATATGTGGAATCTAAAGAAAAAATAAATGAACAAACAAAATTAAAACAGTCTCATAGACACAGAAAGCAACTGCTGGTTGCCAGATGGGAGAGGGGTTGGAAGGCTGGCAGAAAGAGGTCACAGGATTAAGAAGCACAAACTAATAGTTACCAAAGAGTCACAAGGGTGTGAAGTGCATAGGAATATAGTCGATAATACTGTGATAACTATGTATACTGCCAGGTGGGTACTGGAAACATCGAAGGGAACACTTTCTGAGGTATGTGATTGTTTAACCACTCTACTGTATACCTGAAACTAACACAAAGTAATACTGAATGTAAATGTAATTGAAAAATAAAAAGAAAAGACAGATAAAGGATCTACATAGCTAGGTTTGTACCGAGCCAAGATAGAAGAGATTTCCCTCCTCCTATAGTTTCAAAATCGTGGCCCAAATATGAATGGTGAATGTATGTGTTTTCGCCAAATTCAGGCAACCTCATGAACAGTAGCCTCATTTGCAGTCCATGTTTAATTGCTTCTTCCTTTCAGTACAGCTGGAAACTACCCATATCACTTTCCCCTCCCCCTCCAAAAAGAGTCACAAGCAAGACATGGAATTTTAATGAGCAGCTTTTGTAGCAACATTTTGAGCAACTTCCAGAAGCTGAAAAATGCTCATTGGTCGCCTAGAGGGTTATGCTAAGGAAAACAAGACGGAAATCCCAGCTGTAGAATTCTTGAAAGCCTCTGTCATGGCAAACAATGGTGGAACCCAGCACTGCCTGGTGGGGAGGCCGGAGTCTGCAATCGGTTAGACTTTATGCACTGATAAGCGGCACGGGTCTGGGCTGCGCTTTGAAAGGAATTAAGTAAATGCACTTCTCCACACGTCTGCCTCAGGCTGGACATGACCCTTGGAGCTCTGAGAGAGGAAGGAAAGGCAGTTCTGGACACATTACCAACCACCTTTGTCTCCTGGCTTTGCAGCTAAAATGCCGTGTAACACGTACTCACAGGGAAAAAGTCCTCTTCGCTGTGTTTCGACTAGTCTATGGAAGCATCTCTGACCATTTCTTTAGGTTAAATTCTGCCTCAATGGGTAAAGCCATTTTTAACATTCTTGATTTTAAAAAAAAAAAGAAAGAAAGCTGTCCTATGGAAAGGCTGTGCCAATTTCCTTGCTCACTTTTATCCCCAATGTTGAGTATGATCACATTTTAAATAGTTTAAGATGTAATAGGAAACAACCATGGGGTCATCATTATTTAAATATTCATTCCTTTTATTATCAATAATGGTAACCACGTTTTCCCTCGGAATTTGGGGAGAAGAGAATTATTTCTTATTTTTTCAAAACTTGAAAATAAGAAATAGGATACTTCTTTCCATCTCCACAAGGCATTCCATAAATCACCACCAAATATAACTACAAAACCAGAAAGTACTACATTGTTCTGCTTCCTTACATTAAAATATTCTTCTTTGTCTTCAAATTCCAACAAATATAAATTAGCTTTAGAGGTATATCTTTTTTCCTAAACAAAAAAATTGAAAATATGAGATAAATTAACAGTCTAGTTACCATTTATTAAAGTAGGAAGAGAGATTTGTTTGGAATAAGAAGAAATCAACAGAACAGTTTTAGATTTCCTTGCTTTTGAACTCACTAAACAAGATTATTTCCTTGTAGGTAATGTCTGTCATAAATGAAATTATCTGTTAGTGTAGTAAAGATAGATCTAAAGTTAAGGTTGACAAGCCCCAGATTTGGGAAGAGAGATGGAAGGAATTGCACTTTACTCAATCAAGGGCCATCACACCCGGCGTAAAGACAAAGTTAAATAATGTAGACCACGCAGAGTCACTGGGAGTTGGTCCCACACTACTAAGGGCAACCTTAGAGCCAGGTCCAGCATCCGGTGGCACAGGGTCCTGAATACCGCCCTGCTCACTGCATGACTTCTGTTGACTGGCTGGGTTCAGAGCTGTAACAGAGAATGGAAAGGAGAGAGAGGGTGCAATAGGAATATAGTGTCATGAAGTGTAATTATTACGCTTTCCAAATTTTCAGTCTAAAGGCAAACTTCTAGGACTGAAAATTACAAAAATACTACTACTAATAGGAGACAGTATTCTCAACATTTTTCAGATTTTTATAAATAAGATTTAGGATTGGATTGAACTTCTACAAACTGTTCAAAGTACACAGAATGGTTTGAAAATAAAATTTCAATTTTACAAATTATGTTTAAAAATGACCACACGTATCTGTACTTGGTCAATGAGGTTGTGGGAAATTGGTAACATTTAAGTTCCGAAGACGGAGAAAAGAGAGTCAAAGTTAAGTGCAAAGGGAACTTGTTGACAAAAGCAGTGTCATTACAGCTACTGTTTGAAATAAGGCCTGAAGATATTAAAATAATTTAAAAACACTGAGTGTAGCACTCATCACCAGCACATAAGGATGTGTCAGAGAGTTGTACCATGGTTAGTCATTCTGACACCTGCGAGTGCTCTGAAGTTCATTCCCATTTACTAGCAGAACAGAAAAGCTGTCTTCCATTCCCTCTGTGGGGCCTGCCATCAGACTTTGAACTGGTAGAATTAAAGAAGAATTTTTGATAATTGCTGCTCCCCAGTGAGGCCGAATTTAAACAGACTATCTGACTGAATAGCTGTTCAGTAAGTATCTTTGACTTGAACTAAATTTAAAGGCTTCTTGTTTTGTCCTGACAGGCTAAGCTTGTATTTTCTGCTGTGTAACGAGGGAAATTCAGGTCCGGCTTGGTAGCATACTTCCGACCTTAAGATGAATTCCTCGGGTATTCCATTAGTATTGCAGAGATTATATGATTGTTCTACTCTAATAATTTTTATATAAAACATAACTTTTAAACAATCAAATCAAACAATGATTGCCACAATCTGTGTGTTAACCTTCAGGGACATATCATTGAAGAAAAAAATGAATGACCTAACTAATTAACTAGCAAACTTTATAGAAGTCTTATTTTAGTGCAACCTTAAAGCAGTCCCTAGCCTGGCAAACAAACACCCTAGAAGCTTCAGGGAATTTTAAAGCTGTCCTGGTTATCAGCTTATCCTTGTAAGCTTTGGGTTATCTTATCGAAGCTAGGCATCACTTTTGCTTCCTTCTGTTAATAGGGGCTGGAGCGCAGCCTTCCCCCAGCAGCTTAGTAATTCGTTTTGCAGACAGAAGTACTCAGTCTGTTGGTTCTCTGCCTACTTATCTCTCTTAAGTTGTTTTCTTTTTATTTTTCAGGACAACTAGAGATCCAAATCCATTTCCTCCTGTTGCTGGAATTCTGAGATTCTAGAGAATGCAAAGCACCTTTTTATCCTCAAGACCTCAATTCTAAGTATATTTTGGTTTTCTGCATGTCTAGATAATTGTGCAGGATTGTAGATTCCGGGGTAAGTCATGAATTGTGGTTGAATCATGCTTCAGTTAAGCATTATAATACTTCCAGAACTTTTGTCCAGGAGAGTGGTAAAATTGTTTAACTCTCTGTTCCTTAGTTCCTCTTTATGTAACCTAGTGGTGGAAAACTAGTAATTCTACTATTAGTATTGCTATTAAGTGACATCATTTATATAAAATATCTGGTACAATTATTGTTATTTTTGGTTTTATTCTATATTAGTCCATTATCCCAGCTAAAGAATAATGAATTATCATCAATTTACAAATGGATTTACAATTTACAATTTACAAGCTTTGGAAGTCAGATTTCTAACTTGATATTAACTTTAGGAAATTTGAAAGACAGTCAGGTATAAACAGATCACAGCTTCATCAAGACGAAGTTCAGTAAGAACAGTTGAAGAGCATGGAAGTGAATGAAGGAAGAAGAAGTAATTGATTATATTTAGGAGCAATGGGAAACAGTCAGGTTATGAACAAGAAACCAGTACCATCAATCAACAACATGAGCATGCTGGCAGCGGAAACACCAAAGTAAATGCTGTGTACTCAGGGAGACGGGGCACGCAGGAAGGATGAGGCAATCTTCCTAATGAAGGGACCGTGCATCAGACCCTTCCTGGAATTCCACAGTATGTGGAAGACTCCCAATCTTGAAAGGAATGTGAAAACTTGGAGAGGGTTCAGAGGACAGCTACAAAGATAATGAATTGGTTGTAAAGTAAGACCTACAAGAAAAGGTTAAAAGATCTGGAATTATTCAACTTGGAGGCAAGGACTTGGAAGTTATTTAAATCCTCAAGTTAAAAATATATGGTGTCCATCTCAAACTTCTCCATGAATTAAAAAGAAGGAAATCAGTTTAAATCTCGGGATGGAAAATTTATGGAATTGAAACAATAATTTAACAAACAGATTCATTACACATCATTAAGTGCTCCTGAGAGTGGTGTACAAAAATGCACATGTTCCTTTAAGTTGTATAATTTATTTACATATTTATTTTAGTTAGCTGTGAAGGTACAGTCTTTGATGAAGAAGAGAAATGGCTCGGATGACCTAGCAGGGTTCTTCACAGCCTTAAATTTCACTGAAACCCAGAGTTAAGTATTAATAGCCCACTAAATCATTGCCACATCTCTAGCCTTGCCTCTCACTCGTTTGTTTTAGGGCTGTGGGAGTGAGGAGGGGAAGGAGGTGATTTGTACCAAGGTGAGTCTGATGGAAGGGGAGAGGGGTAGGGGCTGGAGAGGAGGGAAGGAGGCCGTTGAGAGCAGAGCATCCAGGAAGAGGAAATGACAGTTTAAAGGCACCAGAAGAGCTAACAGGGAGCATGGCACATGGGCAATGGAACACGATGTGGGCGTGGCTGATGCACAGTGTACGTGAAGGGAATGGTAGGATACAGAGGAGACTGGTGTTTTAGTTTCACGACGAAGCTGGTCTCCATCTCTTAGGGGTGAATATTTGAAGGGTATTTGAGAGAGGAATGCTGAGGTCAGACTCCTGTCTTGGAAGCTCTGACTGAGGACAATGTGAGCGATGAATCATGGAGGGGAGACCCGAAGCTGGAGGAGTCGGTGCTCGGCATCCAGTCAGTCCATCCGAGAGGTGATAAGGGGACAGCTAAGTCACAGTGGGGATAGGGAGGGGAACAAAGCTGGTGAGTGCTCTGGAGGTAAGAGGAGCCACAGAGTGCAAAGGGGTGTCGGTGTGGGAATGAGAGAGGGTTGGGTCTGGGGTAATTTTCAGTTTGATGCTGCCAGCATCTAGGGGAAAAATGATAATTTATGAAAAGGGATATTCAGTAACACAGAGCTTTGATTGAATCATGTGCCTACCAATTTTTTCAATGAATGAGGGATTGTTATGGATCAGGTGTTATATCATCACTAAGGGTACCAGGATGTTTATCAGTAGGTAAGCGTGGCCTTTGTTGGCTGGGGACACTCCTGGCTGGCACTTGCTATCCTTATCCTAGTGGATGAATAGATGAACAGATGACCGAAGGTGATATTGAGCATATATATATATATATATATATATATATATATATGTATATATACATATATATACACATACACACACAAACACACACACACACACACATATATATACACACTCACATACATATACTCATTGAGTATATATGGAATATATATGGAATATTCAATGGAATATATATATATATTCAGCATTAAATAGAAAGGAAATTCTGACACAGCCGACAACATAGATGAAAGTTAAGAACACTGTTTTAAGTAAAATTAGCCCGTCACAAAAACGCAAATACTGTGTGATTCTACTTACATAAAGTAGTCAAATTCATAAAGACACAAGTAGAATGGTGGTGGCCAGGGGACAAGGGAGAGGGGAAAAAGGGAGTGGTCTTCGAATGGGGACAGCGTGCCAGTTTTGCAAGATGAAAGGGAGAGCGATCGCACAACAATGTGAATGTCCTTAACGCTGCTGCACTGCACACTTTAAAATGGGGAAGATGGCAAATTTTGTTATGTGTATCTTACCAAAATTAATTTTTTTAACATTTGGTGAATGCACTTAGTTATAACTTGAAATTTTCCTTTGATTTTTTGAGATAACACATAAAGAATGAAAGATTCTGCATATGCTGGGTTTGTCAATTCCTTGGGTTTTTTCCCTAAGGTGTTTGTGCTTATCAATTCCCAACAACTGTCCTTTGATAGCTCCATGCCGTGAGGTTCAGGGGTGATTTCAGGTTGGTGTCATTTTCTGTGTATCAGGTCTCCAGGCTGAAGGGCATGCAGTTGTGTCTGTGATTTGCCTTTGGGAGCAGCTTCTCAGATTTGTTAGTGAAGAGCTCGGATCTAACACATCAAAGCTTTACTGCATCTGGTCCTATCAGCCTTTTAAACAGCAACATCAAGAAGAGGAGTCCAGGCCCTAGACTCCTGGAGCATCTGGGCCTCACTGAGCTCCTGTCGTGGGAGACCTGGTGGCTGGCCATGAGAACACGGTTCCTCAGATAATTTTGTCAGGTTCGGTTTTGAGGGACCATTCATTCATTCTACTTTACCTGAGGACTGAAGATGGGAAGGGCAGTGAAGGTTCTCGGTTATGGAGCGCCTCAATTATTCTTCCAGTGAAATGAGTGCTCGTATTATTAGACAGAGAAGAGAGTCTTCCCCAAGTGGGAAACGTAAAGTCTGAATTCTCTTTGCTCTGTCAGAGCAATTGCTTTATCATCAGTCTGGGTAAAAGAAAGAAGGAGCACGAACACACTTCTAGCCAACCGGAAACAAACAGACAATATTAACAACATATTCATAACAATATGGGTGGGGTCTAGAATAAATGTTATTTGTAGACATCAAACAGAACTAAAATTTTAGCTTATATTCTTATTCTGCTTTTAAATGTTCTTAGAATAGTGGGCCTAGGAAAAATACACGCACATTCTGGACAATCTCATTGACGTTGTACCAACAAGCCCATTGAGGATGGCTGTTATTGTTTTCTACCCATGGTGGTTTATGATACACAACATTTTTGACACACTTCTGTCTATCTCAGCAGATCACCCGAGTGCCACAAGAGACACTAAGTGGAGCAAAGAAATCTAAATTTTATTGTGTCTTTTTCCCCTTAGAATTAGGTGTCTAAAACTGGCCTGGAAGCAAGACCTGATGATATCAATAAGGATTTAATTTGTGATTGCATTGGATATAAGTTTTAAAGCAGCTTTTTTAGCATTATAATCTCCCAAAGCTTCGCCCTTTGCTTGTTGAATTGGGTTTTTAATATTTGCTTCAACCTTAATGATAACCAATTCCTCCTAAAGAAGCAGGACAATTAATGGAGTTTGGGATGATGACCGTGTTTCATTGTAGTGCCAGAACACCGAAACATGAAGGCCCCCCAAAATAACTACTATCTTTTCTTTTTTTAACTTTATTTTTATTGTTGACACTCTTCAACTCCTGTCTTTAGGTTCCTGACAGGGCTCAGTAAGCCCCACACCGACTAGAACTAAAATTCTGCTCTTGCCTTCTTATGAGAATTTCCCCTGTTTGGTGAAGGGCAGTTTTGGTCAAACAGGAGGTATCATTAGGTCAGACAAAGTTGTTCTTTATCTTTTTAGATTTTATCTTTTAAGATAAGGTGGGACAATTGTTTTTTCAAGTCCCTGGCTCTTCCTATATTGACAAGCATGTGGGGTTTGTCACAGCTGTAAATTTGTTTTTTTGTGCTCTAGCAGTGGTCCCAGAGATGTCCTTATTCTTAGGTTATCGAGATGCTAAATACACAGAGCTACTAGTTTGGTGTATATATATATATATATATATTGAGACAAGGCATCTTCAAATGTCTCAGTGCATCTTACAGATCAGAGACAGGGAAGTTGTAAAGATACCACCCTATTTTTGTATTCCTCACCAAGTCTGCCCCCTCATTTAAGACAGTAACAGAGGTGAGTGGGACAGTTGTCATATCTTCTCCATGACTGGAACCGTACTTTCTGCAAGCATTACTGAGACGGTCTCTAATACCTGGCATGTACTCATTTCACTCGCTGGTACACTGGACTGGGCTTTTGACCAAATTTCATAGGCACAGTCTCAGGAATTGCCCTTAACAGACCTTGTTCTATTTTTATGCTGTTTTTATATCCATCATTAGTCATATTTTGATTCATATATATTGATATCACTTTGGTAATCAATCCACTCTAGGGTTTCCAACCAAATTTTAACACTCTCTAGTTCCACCCCTGGACTAAATGCCCCAAGGGCAATGCGAGAATTTTCTGGGGATTTTGTCTTCCTTTGTGAGGGTCATGGAAGTCTGTAACCAGATAATGCCAGTCTAATCTTGAGGAAGGCTTAAAACCTTCCAGCCAGCCAGGCTGGTCTTCCTCTGGAGCTGAGCTAGGAGACACTGGAAGGGGTGTATGTGTGTGGGGAAGGCTGGTGGCGGGAAAGGAATAGGGGGAGGGGCAGAGGGAGGAGAAGGAGTAAAATGAGGGGAGGTGACAGGAGGGAGAGGGGACGGGCTGGGGCACAGCACGGGGCTTCTGCTGCCTTGTATGAGCTGCCATGCCGAGATCCCTGTCAAATACGCCCATGGGAGGAACAGGGCCACTGGGGGTGGGGAGGTTAAACGTAGCTTGAAATACATATTTTAACGCTGGCTTTCTTCAGAAGAAGAAGAATTTCCAGAAGATTACATTTCATAAATTTACACATGTAAACAAATTATGAAATGATATATTAATATGACTTGTTTATGATAGTAATTTCACATGGAGTTAAAAAGCAAAGCTATCAATAAATTAAATAACTGAATGAAAATTTTAAAACTTCAAGAAAAACTTCACAAACAAATTATGATTGTTAAAAATTTCAAAGAGAGAAAATTTAATATATTTTTCCAAAAATATTCATCTGAAGAAATCTGATGTATGATACAAAGGTAATGCCAATATTGCCCCTTAAATCCATCAACATTGAGTACATGAACTTCCCAAGGTTTGAAAGAAAGCAACTGAATAATTCTCTTTTTTTGAATTGGGGGAGAACTCTTTTTAAGTGAAAAAGTAAAAGAAAAGAATGTGATATTCATTGAGATCAATACCTTAACATAAAACAGTTTCCTTTAATTTGGATAGAAATTGCTAAACTCCAGATGGAATAGTTAAAGAACACATAACAAAAAAAAAATGCAAGTGGCAATAACGTATCATCCAATATTCATT
>VMDR010016784.1:0-20791 GCA_007922815.1 Macrotus californicus
ACTTGTCTGATACGGACTTTAAATGATCCTGGTCTCCTGTTCAAAGAGTGGTAAATTTCTGTCTGACAGTATTCATTCAGTTTAGTGTCTTTTGAATTTCTTTGGTTCTTTGTACAGTCATTCATCTTTTTGTTTTATTATAATTACAACTCATAAGACCTGTATTTGAACTAACGTTATGCTTGTCTTTATTTTGTAGAAGACGTGACTAGTTTTTAAAACCCGATTTCTGAAAAAGCAATATGGTAGTTCACTTGATCCTGCTATGCAGTATAGCACGTGTTCCTAGAAAAGTTTATGGAGGTTCACTTTTATTCATTTCAAAGACTGAGGTTGGAGGCTTTCCCTCTAAAATTTTTGCTGATTTTGATATTAATTTTATATTTAGGTTCTTTCCATGTATAACTTTATTTAAATAGGTCACACTTAGCTAGCTTGTAATTAATTGAAAATACAGTTCAGCACAATATCTGGTCATTTCATCTAGTCTCTGGCTGTTTATTTCACCATTGTAGAAAAGCATTTGTTTTTCAATTTCAGTTTCCCACAATTAATAAAAGTTTGATTTTTATTTGAGGTAGATAAACATGTGGTCATTTATCCCTAGACTTTATAATATATGTGAATAATTATGACTTTTAAATTATTTTTAAAATTGGTTAAAGTTGAGAACAACAAAAGTGCGATACAGAAGACATCAGAGTCATAATGTAGTTCACTTGTCTATTTATGTATATGTCCCACAGAAAGGACGTCTGTGTCAGCACTTTCACAAAGGTGCATGCCCCCTCTGTTTAGTGCTCTGAACCCAAAGTGTGGGATTCTGAATAGCGCGAGCGTACCTTGGCCTCCGTCAAAAGGTTTTTAGATATTGACGTGTCAAAAAAGCCTCATCTTTTCATCTTTTGTGGGTGGTTTCACCCCCCAAATGACCCCATTACGGAGAACCAAGAATAGAAATAGAATGAGATGTCATTTTACTTTTTAATGAAAATTGCACCTTTCTTGGCCTTTTAAAATGGTTCCTCAATAGAGCGTGTTAATAATGTATCATTAAAAACTTGATAACTTTGAGCTAAATAGGCACGTTACTGTATAGAAATCTCTTTTTGTGTGACAATCCCATATACGTACAGCTTAATCGTATAATTTTTGTGATGTTGCTGGTTTGCTCCTTTGAAGCTTAACCTCAGAGATGATGTGGTGAAAATTACAATCGATTGGAACAAACTCCAGAGCCTCTCAGCATTCCAGCCTGCTTTGCTCTTTAGTGCACTTGAGCAGCACGTTTTATATTTACAGGTAAATTCTTGTTTAAAATCTTAACTCGATATAAGTACTAAGTGTCCTTTAATTATAAGCTGGAGTATTGGTCAGTTCTATCTTAACACTATATTAATGGTATTAATAATAAAAGATTACTTCATCCAGATCAGATCCAAAACTGTCAACTTACATAGTGGTCAGCACAGTTACAGGAAGACAGCCCGACAGGCCGACGTGGGTCTGAAGACCGAATGAACCCAATTCTATTCAGTTCTGGACTTGCACTGAAAATTCAGTACAGTTGCATCTCTGGTGGGTTATAATTAAGCAATAAGACACGGCAGGTGTGTGTCATGCCATGCTAATGATTCCCTGCCTTGGGTGAGTTTGGGGGCTCATGGAGTGCTTTCAGTGGTTCAAGAAGTGGCATTATCCCAGCATGACACATCCTGGAGTGTCTGTTGCAATTAAACAGTTTCAGCATAGTTTTTAAAAAGAAAGTAATTTCTGTGGCATTAATGTCTCATCTTCGTCAGTATCCAGTCACTGGGTCACCTTTTCTTAACAGTTTGAAATAATTCATACTTTGTATTAAAAGTCAACATTAAATTGTCATTTATAATAGTATTGCTATGTTATGAAATATTTAGTGCATTAGTTCAAATAACTGAATAGTATTTTGATCTTGCTGGTTTTCAGTTGAACATGTCTGCAGTTATAATTGATGCAAGTTTGTAGTTTATCTGTAGTCAAAATATAAAATATGAAGTGTCCAAAAGGTAACTGGAAGAACTATTTGGACTGGTCAGTTTGTTGCTATTGCGATGTAAGGTTTTCAGAAGAGTATTTGGTATGGCAAACAATGGAAGCAAAATGGTAGGTATAAAAAAATAATTGAAATGTCGACAAATGTTAGTGTATTTTGATTAATGGAAGAGACATTAATTTTCAGCTTGCTGTTTAATGACTATGGGAAATTTCAACTCTGTTTGATGTTAAAAGTAATAACCCTAGTTTTAAAGGGCAGAAGCAATAACTACAGAACTCAGTTGAACCCTAATTATTGTGGGGACCTGAGTAGTATCATTTACATTGTACAGCAGGGTTTTTTCCCTCTAGTGTGCTGATAGGCATCTGTCTCTTTTCATCTCTGGGTTGTGGTAGGTTTCTTTCTTTTGTTGTTTTGTTCATTTTCTTTGTAAAAATTTGATTTCATGACCCAAGAAGATACCTTGCCATGTCAAGAAAAGCCTGAGCGTTCACTCAGCATAACACCTATATATTTCACGTCTATACGCTCTCACTCACTTTGGCCAACGGTGGTTTCAAGTGGCGAGCCTCCAGTGGTGCCGTGATAATGCAGGGCTTTGCCGAGTGGGAGCGCCGGCTCTCGTGCTAAAGAGGAAAAATACTAACCCTAGTGTTCTGAGGAGGCATTTGAATGACATGTTAATTAAGTGGCATTGGTGCCAGAGGCTGAGGCTTTGATAGGGCACAAAATAAAAGATGAGTGACAGAACGATTCCCTCAAAGAACATTTTTAAATTTCCTCAGGTTTTCTTTCTCTTTTTTTTTAAATAAAACAGCCCTATAACAAACGGTATGGTCACAATACAGAGAACAGCACACAGTTACGTGTGGTCAGATTCTGATGTGTGTATTCTGATGTGCTAACTTTTTATATTTAGCTAATTGACTCTAAATATTGCACTTACGTAGCAGAAATTTATATAAATATGGTAAATGTGTAATTAATTTTGATCATTTTGAACCCCAGCAAATGGATTGTGTTCTTCTCAGCCTTTTTTAGCGAAACTTCAGCCTCTGATTAAAGAGGAGAACACAGCCGTTGTTGAGGAGCTAGGAAAAGGAGAAAAAAGAAACAAGGGTGAAGTAGATGCCGCATCTCCCGTGGGGGACCTGCGAAAGGAAGAAAAGCACAGAGATTGTGACTTAGGGGATGCGAAAAAGACGCAGGTCCATTTTGATCCAGAAGTAGTTCAAATAAAGGCTGGAAAAGCAGAAGTAAGAAGGTTTTATTTGGTGGGGGGGAGCATTAGTTTTTAAATATTGTTATATTTGGACTGTTTAAACATGCATACTTACTGTTCATAGATTGACAGACGAATATCCGCATTTATTGAAAGAAAGCAAGCTGAAATCAATGAAAACAACGTCAGGGAATTTTGCAATGTTATTGACTGTAATCAAGGTAACTATCTGGAAGAAGAATTTTCATAGGATCTTAAGAACAGTTGTTACAGTTGCTCTGATCTTTCACTTGTTTTTAAAAATAACATTAAGAATGCAATTTATTTCATAAGTTTACTTAGAAACTAAGGCAGCAGAATTTCCTTCTGTTGAATAATAGACTATATTGCAAAATGGTTTCATTTACACAGAAATCAAATAAATGGTAACATAATAAAAGGCTCATGTTTACCACAGGTGAAATGTTTTAAATTTTTTTAGAAAATGAAGATGAAGTGTGGTTAACAGGGTTGCTCATTCTCATTAGTAAGAAAGAACTGAGCTATATAAATTTCATGCCTGTAAATGTACTTAGGAAATTATGATGTGAACTTACATAAAGTGAACTTAGTGAAGTTAATACTCCTCCAGAGGGAGCAGTTTTCTCAATACTCTGCACTGTTCAAAATGTTTTATGTCACGATAAAACCAATTTGTCACGAGACTCTGATGCTTATGCTTGTTTCTTTCTCTCATTTGCTGTTTTTCATCAGATTCTCCTTTTCCTCCCCAGTTGATGCTCTAGTGTATTTATAGATCTGCAGGTACGCTGCAGAATACAAAACACTGTAAAGTGCTGGCATAGAGCATCCAGGCGTCACAGTAATAATCAGAACAAGTAGTCTTACAAAAATTATGGAGAGGAGTTTCTAATTGGAATGAGGATTTTCCTTGTTGCGTCTAATATCTCATGGCTAATTACCATGAATATAGAATTGTCAGATGAACCTAGAATTGACTCTTACCACATTGGTACACTGATTCTCTTAATAATGAAATAATACATTCTCAAGTTGGGTCCTAAGTTCAGCCTTTTCTCCTACTAACATTATATGTGCATATCTCTAGGGTTAGCTATATTTTCCCATTAGTTTCTCAAAACAGGTGCAACAGTGGCAGAATCTCAGGTACTACAGTCCAACTGCAGACAACCCATGAGAAAGGGTTTGTTGAGGGAGCAAGCACATGTGTCACTAATGTTATTCTCTGTTCTCCCTGCTAACTCTATTATTATAAACCACCAGGGGATAGAAATTGACAAGAATTGAAATGCTCAGCAGGATTCCTTGGCCCATTCAATTTCTCGCTGGCTCAAAACAGTGCCAGCAAGAATTGCTGTGGAGAGTGACTAGCACTCACACACTCACCGTCTGCACAGCCTGCTGAGTTCCTCTCTGATGTGAGGGGTCATTTAGTCTATATGTTAGGAAGAGAGCTCCGAAATGGGTGATAGCTTCTTTTTTCAACCCTGAGCCCTGTGAAATTTTAGAAAGGGAAGGGAGAAGTGACGGCCCTTTAAACATATTTTGAGGTGTCTTAGAACAAAAATTAAAAAAGAAAAGAAAAAGAAAATGACCGTTTAGTATCTGTGTGTACAAGGTAAGTGAATTTGGTATTTATTCACAGTTTGGTTTTATCAGCAGAACTATTAAGAAAACTTGGACTGAAAAAATACAAGTGTATTATTGTAATGTGTTAGTGTGTTCTTTTTAATACTCAATTGGATTTAAATATATAAACAGTGGGTTTAAAAAAAATTTCAATGGGGAAAAAGAATTTTTTTCAGTATCTCTTTTGCCATTTTATTATAAAATAAGGACAGTATTTCAGAAAATGTACTGTAATGGATGGTTTTACCTAATGTAATTTAAAATATTATTTTATAATATTTGAAGTATCCATATATTATGTTAATATCTTTCCAGTAGTCCCCCTTGTTTTTTAATTTATTGATATCTAATTTGTAAGAAACTATACTTTTAATCTTAGAAAAAAAGAACAAATTTCCACAATGTAGCTTTCATAAAACTGCATTTTTTGGAAAGGGGCAGTCTGGAATGAGGTAGCTGGCTTTGTGATATGGGGATTTTCTAAAGGAGCATTGGAAATCTGGGCAAAGTGGCAAAGTATGTATTGTACCTGAGGTTTCAAGGTCTGTGTGTGGAGTTCGGAAATAAAAATGTGGGTGTATAATTAATCCTTTCTGTTAGATGTTCACTAATTTGGTCAGCATGTAATATCAAAAAATGCTCTATCTTTTAAAAAGAAAGGTCAGTAAAAATAATGAGTTCTTTTTATTTCTATGTTGAAATAAAGTGAATAACATCTGTTTGACTTAGAACTAAAATATCCTCTATACTATATAAATTTTTCCTCCAGAGGCCCATATGGTTTTTAGGGATATTGGTATTCATTAAAAATTATATTATGCCACTGAATGTTGAGGACTTTTATGTATAAATTTGAAAATTAAATTAGATAGTACACAATTTAGAGGGCAAAGATCACAACATTTTATCCTGTATGTGACAGTAATTTAATTACTATTACTTAAAATGATATTCTCTTATTATAAATAATATGTTAACTAATACAGATTATTGGAAGTTTGTCAAAATCTCATACATTTGGAGTAAGAATATACTCATACTCATCTAACTTCTCCTTAGAAAATAGTTGTGCAAGAACTGATGCCGTTTTTACCCCTTATCCCGGATTTAAAAGTCATGTAAAAGGTAAGGATCTACTTCCTGATGAGGCTTATTCTAGATTACAAGCAAACTGGAATGAAAATCACTTTCCTGTTTAAATTTTGGTTTATTTTAAACCAAAAAATCCTGCCTTTTTTCCTACTTGGGTTTGTGGTTAGCTGGTCTTTAAGAAAAATATGTCAAGTACTGTTAAGGAGAAAGAATTTCTGATTTTTGAAATGTCAGTTTCACAGGCTCAAAAGTTTCTTAACTTAGTTTCTAGAGTTGTGAATACGTATGGACCACAGACTCGACCTGAAGGAGTTCAAGGGTCGGGTCACACACCGAGCGGCCTGCTCCGAGATTGCGGTAATCAGGCTGTCGAAGAGCGACTGCAGAACATCGAGGCCCACTTGCGACTGCAGACAGGTAAGCAGGGTGCCGGCCAGTGCCCTGTAACTCTGCAGGTGGCTGAAGAAACTCCCATTCATTTAGTCACCAAATTTTCATTCAACACCTGTAATGCATTGTACAGAACATTGTTCTGGTTAGTACAAAAATGAAAAAACAAAACATAGTCCCTGCTCTCAAGGAATTTATAGTTCACGTGTTGATGCTCTTCTCCCTCTTCTCACCAGTTTGAGAGTTTTAGTAGAATGGGAACAGGTTCCAAAGAGATCCTGACACTCAGTTTTTTAAAGTCAGAGCTGAAAACTAACGTAGTCTTTTCCTGCCGTTAGTTTCATCACTTAACCGTGACCATTGTTTGTTCCTGTCACCTACTGTGCTAGGTACAAAGTACTGATAAACGTGATCCTGGTCCTCAAGGAACTCTCAGTGAGGGTGAGCATCTAAGTAAATAAATGCCATGGGGAAAGTGAGCTAACGTTTGTTGAATAATACTAAGTGCCAGTCACTCCAAGAGAATTCTGCACATGTCACCTCGTGCCCTTGTGAGGTGTTGGTGCTGTCATCATTGTCAGATAAAGAACCTGAAGTTCAGAGCGCTCGAGCAACATGCCCAAGGGGGTGACAGCTGGAAATCAAACCTAGATATTAACTGGCTGCAAAGCCTGAGTCTCCCTTCTCCTTTAGTTACCAGATTCTGTTGATTCTGTCTTCAAAATATCTCTCAAATCTACCCACTTCTTTCTGTCTCCATAGCAATTACTCCAGTCGAAGTGACTGTTCTTAGACTGATGGAAGCCTGTTAACTGGTCATTCTGCCATTGGACTCCCTTCCTCAGACCAGTTTTTTACCCTGTGGCCCAGCTGCTTTTTCTAAAGCTCAAATCCTGTCTTGCCACTCCCCAGCTAAAAATTCTTTACTGGTTTTCTGTTGCCCTTATATGCATACCAAACTTAGTACTTACTCATTCCACAAATAGGTATTAAGTTCCTATGATAAGCCAGGGACTGTTCTAGGCACTGAGAGTACATGTAGACAGAAATTCTAGTATATCAGTTATATGCTACACTAGGAAAGAAGGGCTGTGGGTGGAGCAGCTTGACCGAGGAAAGGGGGAGGCGATTAAGAGGGGTGGAGGCAGTGATTTTAAACAGCATGGTCTGCATCTTTAGTTTCAGCCACATCTCTGGACTCCCCAAGCTTCCTACTCATTTTGCTGTCACAGGGCCTTTACCCAGGCGTTTCTTCACCCATGCTTCTTCCTCCCGATCCCACACTGGTATGGATTACCCTTTGTTATATGGCCTCATAGCGCTTGGTACGCTGTCTCCTCTACTAGATAGTAAGGTCAGTGAGAGCAAACCGTCAGGTTCATTACTGTGTACCTAGTGCAGTGCCTGGCACAAAACAGGTATTTCAGTGTTTGCTGAAGGAACGATTTGCTCATTTTACCTTTTTAGATACGTGTAAGGTGCATTGGGTACACAGGGTCAGCGTTAGCTGTCTCAGGAGGTCAAGGAATGGTATCCCTGGTAAAGTGACATTTGAGCCTTGAAGGGTTAGTAGGAGTTTTTCAGTGGGCAGGAGCAACGGATTCCAAAACTGAACAGCATTTGTAAAAAGTACTGAGGCACAAAGTACGATCCAGGGCATTTGAGTCCAGTCCAGCTGGAGTGTTTGCTGGATAGAGATAGAAGAGAATGAGTACATCTTTGAGGGTAGTACAAGCTAGATGAATTTAAAATATAACTGTATAAAAGGATTGACAGGCTTATTAAGTCTAATAATATCAGATAGTTAATTTTGAAAAATACCTGTTGAATGCTCACTACGTGCCAAGTTCTATTTTAGGCATGAGGGATACTGAGATGGGGGAGCATAGTCTCGCGCTTCAAGGGCTTTATAATCTGTTTGGGAGAAAGACAGATTAATAGTGAAGTGGAATGTTAAGGGGGCTGTGAAGGAAGATTGTGGTGGGGGCACAAGGGGCGACATGTGAAGTGATTTGGGCAGTGCTTTATTGAATCAGTGAAACTTGAACTGGCTCTTGAAAGGTGCAGGGGTGCAGCGGAGGATGTTCTAGGTAAAGGGAGCAGCAAGAACAAAGTCGAATGAATAAGTTATTCATTTTACCGTGTTCGAGAGCAAGAACTACCAAGATCCTGAGATAAAAAATATATTTTTAGAATTTTTATATTTTATAAGCTCATAACTTTTGTTAAGAAATTTTCCCATATTCTTTTCATCGCACGGTCGCAGGTTCATTCACTCATTACCTAGTGAGCACCTGTGCCGCCTGTGAACTGATGCTCCCTCGGTTTGTGCAGGGCACAGGCTGACAGCCATACCCAGTGGACAAGACATAAAATTATGCCCCCTTGGAGCCCAGAGTGGAGAATCAAGCAGTAAATACACAAAATACATGTACAGAATATTGGGCGGTAGTAATGGTTTGGAGAAAAATAAGGGAAAGAGGAAAGGGGTGCCAGGTGTGGGGGTGGGCGGTGGTAGTGCTGGTATTTTTTAAAGGGTCATGAACGCTGACCTGAGGTTGGCGAGAGCCAGCCTTGTGAATGTGGAGGTAGAGGGAACCACAGGTGCTAACACTGAGGATGCGTGGCCTAGCTGAGGAACAGAAAGAAGGGGTTAGAGGCTGGGACAGCACGACTATGAGGACAATGTCCAAACTCTGTGGGACCTGTGGACTGTTGTAAAGGCTTTGACTCTGAGTAAGATGTGAAGGTTCTGAGCAGAGAAGTGACATCATCGGACCTACGTTTTAAAAGGATCACTGGCTGCCATGCTGAGAACATACTCGGGGAGCAAGGCAGCAAGGAGCTCAGTTTGGAGGTTGTGGCGGTGAGCCAGGCAGGGGTGCTGGAGGTGTTGAGAAATGAAAGGATTTGGGATGCAGTCATGACCTTGAAATTTGAGTAATCTTAATTTACCATCCCTCACCCTGGAAAGTTTCTCAGTTAAGAAAATTGTAAAACTCCTCGTAACATTGTTCTTGGTTAAAGGAGAAAATGTGGTCATGTGAAGAGTAATATAAATTGAAAAAAATGATCGGCATATTGCAGCCACTGAGTTGAATTATCCATTGTAACTGCATTTTTCTCCTCCCAAGTAACTATCAAAGTCTATTAGAAATGCAAATTGTTCTATACAGGAACTGTTCAATGTCTTGTAAAATGGATTTAATATAAAACAAAACTCACAGCAATACAGGAAGCATAAATGGAGCTTAGGGAGAAGTATAATATAAAAATATATCCTATAGTATATAGTATGAAAATGTGAGCTAAGGATTTCATTCTAATGTACTCTTCTTAATTTATTTTCTTAAGTTTAAATATTTCCCATTCCTATGCATAAGTATCTTTGCATGGTATTTTGAGAAGAAAAATTGTAAGAATTGTTCAGTGGTATCTCAGACTGTTTTTAAATGTGTTTAGGTGGTCCAGTGCCAAGAGACATTTATCAGAGAATTAAAAAACTTGAGGATAAGATCCTTGAATTGGAAGGCATCTCTCCTGAGTATTTTCAATCTGTAGTAAGTATAAGTATCTTTTAAAAATAACTTATTTTAGGATTCTTCATTATATAGTAATTTACTCATTGATCTGCTATAGGTGAAACACTTTTAATAATTCAAAGATGAATGAACATAGTTCTATGTAGGATGTTGCCTAGTTCTTTAAAAATTATGATTCCAAATATTATACTAATTGACTCATAATTTCTTAAAGTGGGGTAATTTCATTGTATATTACCCAGTTTGTGAAACTTAGGCCATTTTTGGTGGCATAACGTATCAGCCTAGGTAGTGGTCCACCTTGTCACTGTGAGCCTGCTGCCTTGTCACACAGAGGCTTCTTCTGGGCCCTTGCTCTGTCAGTTACCCTTCCTGTCTCTCATCCCTCTCTTGTCACAGACCCCTCTCCTCCTCTCAGGCACGTTTACCTCTCCCCCCCACGCTGGACAAACAGCCCTCAGCCTGCCACCCTGCCTTTTTCTTTGCCTTAGCCACTGGGCTTGGAAAGACTAGTCTGTATTGTCTGATTCTTCAACTCTAGCACTTACTTATTCGCTCATTTATTCATTCTTATCTCTTCCAAGGACAATAAAAACAGGGTTGTGCTGATAGGTGTCTTCCTTGTAACATCCTTGTGCTTTAGACAGTGATCCTGAGCTCGCTGTATTACTCCCTCCATCTTCTGGAGTGATTTTTCCATAACATCTGCCTTTTCTGAGGTCTGGGTGTTTGTTTTTTGTTTTGTCTTTTTAAGCCATGGAATACTAGAAAAAACTAAAATAATGTAAAAGTGAACAAAATTTTTAGTAATACTTTTTCTAAAACTGTTTCTGAACTATTATGTAAGATAGCTTAGCATAGATCATTGTAAGTCACTGGCGAAAATATATTTAAAATTGTTATAGGTATAGCATCAATCTTCTCAAAGTCTTAAATTGGGTATTAGAGTGAGGTACGCAAAAGCAGTTATTTCCAGATGAAGAAGGCAGGTTACATAACAAAAGCAAGCAGTGAATTCTCAATAAAGATCACAAATTTAGAGAAAGAGTTCTAGTGACTTCCTTCCCTCGAATGTAAAACAGTGTTTATGAAAGTGCCGAGCTAAAGCAAGGGTTAAATGACAGCACCGGTCCAGCACTGTCACCTCACCCAGCACATCGTAAACCTCGGTGTATATTCCCAGTTGTTTCATTTCAGGAACCATCCCTGAAGTAGCTGTATAAATAGGAGTAAGTCACACAGTTCTTCTAGCCTCCACCTGAACAGTTTGAGGTTTCTTGACTATACTACATGATTTCAAAGGTCTTCATAGTGCTGGGATTATTTTTTTAATGTATCTTTCTGGGAAACTTCATAAAGATTTTATGCCTTTTCCTACAACAGTCTACCATAAGTTTTCCCATTAAAGTTACTTTCAGTATATAATCCCTAGGCAGGATATTCTTCCAGTTCAGTTTCATACCTTGTTGATATAATTCTTGTTACCAATAGACCTGATCTTACAAGAGAATGTCATAGTATTAGACACCTTCGGTGGGACCTTCCCCCATCATTTATCTTTTCTCTCTGATCTGATTTATAAAGCTTAGCATTACACCAGTTATGTAACTCAGTTAACAAGAGAGCGAGCGGGTTCTTCAAATCATAGTCTTGTTTCGGGAGAGCTGCTATACATAGGATAGAACTTTTAGGGTGTTTGGTTAAAGAGGTAGAAGTAGTCAGGTTATAGAGGACCTTAGATGGTATACCCAGAAATTTAAAGCATCTAAATTTTAAATGCTCTTAAAAGCATTTAAGCACACAAGTGACTTGTTCAGGTGTTATTTAGGTGATTTACCTAGTAATGTCCTGAGAGGTAAATGAAAATGGAAAGACTAAGAATAAGGAGACAGTATTACACTAACTTAGATGTGAAGTGAGATCCTGAGCTCTATGAGAATAGAAAAGATGAATGCAGGAGTCAGGGGGAAAGAAGAGTTGACAAATACAGTGTAGACCATTAATATATGGAGAAATACAGAGCAAGAGTGAGTCCAGGTTCTTGTTGGGAAGACGACACTGTCGTTAATACAAATGAGAAAATCCTGAGGAGGAGCTGTTTCGGGGAAATGTGATTTGAGGTCACGGCGGGACATAGAGATAGGAATATTGGGCAAGCCTTTCAAGCTGCAGGACTCAACACTCGAGACAGTTGGGTAACACTGAAGTGCGGCCCACGAAAAGGGAAACGCTAACAGAAAGGTAGGATACAAACTGTATTCGGTGCACAGAATAAAACTAGACTGTGAGGTTACGTTCGTTTATGAAACAGACATAAAACTCTAAAGACAGTTAACATACATAAAGTGGGAATTATGACAGAGAATAGTATATTTTACCCCTTTAATGTAATCATTCTAAAAATCTTTACCCCTCACATTTAACATGGAAAGATTTGTGTGGTAATGTTTTTAAAAATTTAAGGGCATCTCATAAGAAACCACTTAAAAGATACAATCCTTATGAGTATTTCCAAAGAATTGCTGATTTTAAATTATGACCCCTAAAAACAGTGAGTGTAACTTGCCTCACAAGTGCATTCCCACAGCACTCTGCCCATCGCACTCACCACTCATTACATGTTTTCACACTGTATTTTGAATCTCTGAAGGACAGGAACTGTCTTGTTCATCTTTTAACACACAGAATGTCGTAGGCGTTGAATACATGTACAAATGAATGGGTAGGACTTGGCCGATAGTTAATTACTGAACTTCTGAAGGTGTGTAACTTGCTTCCCAAGCACTGACTAGGCAGAATCTTAAATTTGTTCTGTGATGGTATCTCCCGGTTCTAGGGAAGTGTCAGGAGAAGGGGTTGCTGAAGGCCAAGCCAGCCTTATGCACACAGGCCATGCATGGTGGGCCTGAAGCATGAAGCAAACACTGGATCCAGCTGGAAAATTACATTGCAAACACATTTTGGAGGGCCTCAAAGGTCACAGGAACCAGTTTGCAATTCCAGGGGTGTTGAGAAAAAGAAACCTGTCATTCAGGTTCCTATCTGATGGCATTATGAAGTGTGAGATGGAAAGAGATTAGAGTCAAGGAGCGCAGTTTAGGAAACATTGCTGTCCACACCAGGGAGAAATGAAGTCTGAATCAGGGCAGTGGGACCTGAAGGGAAGACGCATTTAAGACTCAGCATCTTTAAAATCACTAGTCCTGAACTGATCAGGAGTAAGGAGGGGGGTTGGTCAGAGAAGAGGCCTCCTTACCACTGAGTTTCCTTAGTGCATGGGTTCCTGGATGTACGTGCGCGCACACATGCGCCTTTCCATCAGGACATGGGCAGTGCAGCTAAAAATAACAGGAGAGAAGAGACATTTTTAAAATTATGTCTGTCTAGCTATTTAGTGTGCTGTGCTCCCAAATATTTCTCACAGATACTAAAACCTGTTACAAATTTCTACCTTGTACCTAAAAACAATAAATTTTAAAGCTAGTCCAGTGTATCCACAGTAGATGTGTTTCTAAGTGTTCTACCTATTAAAATTCTTACCTATTAGGATAAGCCCCTAAGACATCTTACTGTTTTTTTTCATCCTCACCCGAGGACATTTTTTTTCATTGTTAGCAAGAGGAAGGGGGAGAGAGAGACAGAGAGAAACATTATTGGTTGCGTCTATAGGCTCCTCGACCAGGGATCAAACCCACAACCTAGGTGTGTGCCCTGACTGGAAATCAAACCCACAACCTAGGTGTGTGCCCTGACTGGAAATCAAGCCCACAGCCTTTCAGTTCCTAGGACGACCCTCCAACCACCTGAGCCACACTGTCCAGGGCCCACACGTTACTGTTTCTAGTCATTGCACCACTGGTGTCCTCACTGTCCTCCCTCTGGTACTTGTCACTTTAGTGTCGTGATGCAGCAATAGTCCGATCGCACAGTGACATGGAAACTAGCAATGCTTCATAGATTAAACTGTTGGGAAAACAAAGGGAGTACGTTTTCATCAGGTGTGTAAAAAACCATCTCTGGGGAGGGTAGGACACTGAGCAGTGACCAGATTAAACATTAAGCCCCTCCTTGCCCACAGGTGCCACCAGCAGTATTCAGCTCCGTTTGGCAAAGGAAGGAACATGTTTATATAAGCAGTTTTCCCCATATTTAATGTCTCCCACTTCAGTGATTCCCCATTTATAAGTATTGATAAGAGGCATACCTCAGTATTCTTCGAAACAGCTTTTGACACACAGGAAAATGGGTCTTTTCCCCTTTGTTCTAAATCTCAGTGGTCAGAAATGTTCATGAGAAAATTTTGTCTTCTGCATTGATAGTTTCTTTGTCAGATGTACTAATATAGGGATTTGCCTTTTGAAAGCCTGTGGTTCTTTAAAACCAAAAACAATATCTAGACAGTTCATTAGGTCAGGATTTAAAAGGTTCAGCAGCGTGTCAGGATGTTGTCAGCTTAATGGAAATTTAAACTAAAAATGGCTTAAACAGTATAGAAATTACCTTATGAAATTCAGTGCAAGTGCAGTCCTCAGTGTTAAATGATTCATTGACTAAATCCTGATTGGCAAAGAATTGGGCTCTTTCCCCTCAGCTCTTCTAAGTGCTGGGTTTTTCCTCAGGTAGATGGCAAGGTGAGGACAGCATTGTCACGTGTCCTGTCTAGAGGAACTGCCTCCTTTTAGAGTTTTCTCCTAGAAGTGAGGAAATTTTGTTCAGAGGCTCTCCCCCTCATCCCCAGCAGACGCCTCCTCACTCATTGGCCAGAAGTGGGCCCATGCCCATTGTCCACACTGGCAAGTGGAGGGACCGGCATTTCCCAGTCCTGCGGAGGAGCAGTGGGTAGGTGCTCGCTCAGCCAGCACCCCATGGTGGTCGGCCAGGAGCGTGTGTGGTGTGTTTTCACCCCTTGGCCTGGTAGTCCAAATTCTGTGTTCCTCTGTCTGTTGCTGCTTCATTTGTTCAGTAACTGGGATGGAAAGATTATAAAAAAAGAAACTAAGAAGATCCCCAGAGCACCTCTTTCCACAAACACTCAGCCTCATTAGAGGCTGAGAATTAATGGGAACATGTGTATAGCCAGGGACAGGCATGTTGCTGTGATGCTACTGGT
Source organism: Macrotus californicus (assembly GCA_007922815.1). Lineage (NCBI taxonomy): Eukaryota > Metazoa > Chordata > Mammalia > Chiroptera > Phyllostomidae > Macrotus > Macrotus californicus. Next base: position 15,042 of record VMDR010016784.1, read on the forward strand.
ACACACTCTTAGCATCTTTGGAGGGTAACTTCCAGAGGACAAGGGAGTGGACGGTGGTTGCAGATGGTGCTTGCTGAGTTTGTGGGCTTTGTTTCTGCCAGAGTTGTCCACATTTCATTCAGTACTCTATAACGGAAAACGGTTTAGATTTTGTAAGCATTAATATTTTTACTTTTAATCTAGAACTTTTCTGGCAAAAGAAGAAAAGTTCAACCACCTCAAGTAAGTTACTGCATTTTCGTTTTAGCTTTTGAAACAGTTTGATTTGCTTTATACCTTTCTTAATAAAAGTGTCTACTGCTGTTGCTTTTTAGATCATACCTTGGGATTTAGAACTAAAATAAAGGGCGCCGTGAATTAATGTACCTGAATTAGAGAAATAATTTCAGTTCAGGGGCATAGGGTGACTCAGATGGGCCTAGTAAATATAAAAGTCTGCATTCAGCTGTTAGGAGTAGAAGGGAGGTATCAGTTACAAAATGCTAAGAAATAATAAATGCTTAGGTAATTTAAATCTCAGCCCACCCTCTTTTGCAGACACTGCTAATTAGCAGCATCTAAATCAAAGAAGAGTGACAGAGGGTGTCTTCAGCCCACCCCTGTCCACAGTAATGATGTATTAACTCGTTTAATTATAATTAGTAAGGTTTTGTTAGCCTTCAGTGGTGGTGATGTAAATTTAAAGTTGGGGAAAACTTAAAAAATTTTTTGGTTGAGTTATTTTTTTAGAGTAGCATGTTACTTATTTTTTTATTGTGAAATTTGGAGTAAATTTTTTAGAAGATCCATTTATTTCCAGGAGAGAGAGTTGATTGCAATTGAGCCATTAAAAGACCGTTTCCAGGTATTTCAAGCACTCGCACTAATCCTAAACTTTAATTTTTGTTTTTCATTGTTGATTATGAGTACGGTCAGTTTAAAAAAGTTTTTATAATCCTCTCAAAGAATAAAAGGCCCAGGAGAGCTTTTGTTAGGAAAGAGAAAGAAACATTGAAGCCTTGTTATTTTATACCTTAAAATTTATGATAGAGTCGACATATGGTTCAATTTTAAAGTTATTCTCATGAGAGAAAAAGACATTTACCTTACTTTTGAATATCTTAAATATTTATAGTTCATTTAGCCCTTTCTCTGCATTGGGATTCTTCAGAGTCCTACTCAGCAGTCTGTGTTCTTACTGTTCACAGCAGAACTACTCCCTGGCTGAACTCGACCAGAAAATTAGTGCTCTCAGACAAGCCCTGCTTCGAAAATCGAGAGAAGCGGAATCCATGGCGACTCACCACCTTCCATGAAAAACTCCTCTTATCCTTGTCCTTTTACTTTCTTGTATTCGTGTGTGTGACTTCCTTTGCGGTTAGTGGAACGGATACATATTTATCAGTGTCGATGTCCCTCTGAAACCAGTGTTTGTTTTCATGTGAGTCCGTCTTACAACAAGTAATCTTCAGATATTCCAGTGAATTTTGAAGTAGTGAATGCATTGAAAATAGCATTGTCACAATTTGTTTCCTTCTGTTTTAAAGAAGGTATTTTGGAAATTAAAAAATTTAATGTAATAGTACATCTTTTGTGTGTGTGTGTGTGTGTACCATAGAAGAAAGATTTGTTTTGAGTAGTGATATTTGAAAAGAACTTTATATTTGTAACACTGATATTTACAGTTTATTAGTTTAAATTAGTACTTTGTACATACTAAGGCATTCAACAAAAACTTAATTGACCAAAATGATTTTAAATGAATGCATACTTTTTTCAGATGTCAGTTCTAATGTAAATAAACAGTATATTCCACCTTTATCCCCTCGCTGACTGTATGACCTTGAACAAGTTATTTATTGATCTTTCTGTGCCTTACTTTCCTTATCTGTAAAATGGGAATGATGATAATAGAATATATTGTTGTCATGAAGAACAGGTGAAATCATACATGTACAACTTTTTAAACTGGCCCAAAGGAAGTGCTCGGTAAACATTAGCTATTCCAAGTCTGTCTTTGGTAAATTGTTAAGACCTTACAAATTATAGTCCCTTTGAGAGCTTCACTTTTTTTATAGTACCCCCGTTATGTTAGGCAGTACATATATTTCCATAGTTGCAAATTAAACATTTAAAAGATGCAATTACAGTCAAGGAGCAGACATTTAGGTCAAGAATTATTTGGTTATAAGAATCAGTAGTCTTTGTTAGTAAATAAGTTAGTAAAAGGAGAATTGTTTAAAAAATCAGAAATCTGGAATTTAATTGCAGGAAGTATAGCTGGACATAGTGGTGTCTAGAAAGTCATTAGCAGTTCATCTCGCCAGGCCTCTAGCTGCCTCTGTCTCTTTTCTCTGTCTGGGTGGCTCTGTCTCTGTCCTCTGCCCTCTGTTTTCTGCTCTGCCTGTCTTCTTGTTCCTCATTTTTTTTCTCTTACACCTAATCATCTACACATTTTTATTGTTTCTCTGTGTGAACTGGGTTCTCTGAAGGCCTCTTCATTTCTGCTCCCCCCCAAGGGTGACAGGTTAGTCCTGTCTCCGTGGCCTTGGCTTCTTCATGCCTCGGAGCTGCCACGGTGCACACACTGAACCCAATTTTATAGAACCTCACAACGCCATTGACCGCTGCTGCTTACCTGTCTTTGTATCTCTGTTCAAGTCCTTCAGAGACTGAATCTCACTCAGTGCGGTGAGGGGTCTCAGTTGTGGACAGGATGATGGGGCAGGAACCTCCTCATATGACTGTGGTACACACAACTGCACAACCATTTGTGGAGGCCTTGAAAGTGGAGTCACCTGGTAAAAAATGGAGGTTTTGGGATCATTCCCAAGAAGTGGATGTGCGCACTAGGACAGTTCCACGAACTCTTACTCTGTTTCTTCTCTGCGGAGTAAACCCATCTTTCAGGGCAGTTTAGCCTAACAGGCTCCAGTATTCCAGGTGCAGCTGCTTCAAGGGCCTGCCCCTCCATTTCCCTCTGGTCCTTGTAATCATCATGCTAGACTGGCCCCTCTGGGTTTTTTGGCACATTTCACCACCATCACACCACCAGTGCAGTAGGTGAGCCATCAATAAAAATGGTCACTTAGAGAAAGAGGCTGACTTAGATGCAGACAAGAAACCTAGAAAGCAGCCCTGGCTGGTGCGGGTCAGTGGACTGAGCTCTGGCCTGCAGACCCAAAGACTGGGTGCTCAGTTCACAGTCAGGGCACGAGCGTGAGTTGCAGGCCGGTGTCTCGTTGGGGCCGTGCGGAAGACAACTGATTGGTGTTTCTCTTTCCCTTCCCCTCTCTAAAAATAAGTAAAATCTTTAAAAAAAAAAAAAGAAACCCAGACAATAGGATCACATACAGGTCACCAGTCTGTCCCTAAATTAAGACCAGGAGTGTGTCTGCTGACTCCCTTGGCACTAGACAAGTTCCTGAGTCATGCTGGACAGTCCCGTGATCTGGCCATTAGCAGGATTTCCTTATTGTCCTTCAGGCCTGCTTTTCTAAAGGACATTAGAGTCTTCCTCTCTACACTTCAGTGAATATTGTCTGGTGCCAGCATCCTTTTCTACTTGAGTCAGAGCCTCCAGAAGAGGCCAAGACTCGACCCCGTGTTGGTGTAAGTTGGTTCAGGTGCTTGTTCAAGAGTAAGGTTCTTCTGGTGATAACTACCTCAGCATTTCAGTGGGCTTTCAATCTTGTCTCTCTTGAGTACATCATTGAATAAAAGGCATGCCAGGAATTTCTCCCTTACTCACCAGGCTGCCTAATGACCATTACTTGGGGGTTTTTGTTATTCAGCCCTTCTTAGACCCCTTGTTAATGGCCCTGTCCTCAAGAGAATAAAGAAGAAAAAGTGACTGGAAAGACATTTGCAGGACAGGAAGCACTTCCCTGTGGTCTGTCCCTAAATATCCCTCCCCTGCACGGGTTACATTCCAATTTAGGGAAGTGTTTTATTAGGGGGTGGGGGGATAGGCATCAACATGGTTAGCTGTGGAAAAGAGGTGGGCTTCCCAAACTTCTAGCTCCTGCTAGACATCTTCCTTTCAGTTGCTAGGCTCCTGAGCCCTGGGCTTTTCCAGATTCACAAATAATATCTGGATTTGATTTTCAGCAACCTGAGCAGAAAATATTTCCCTTGATGAAACATAAATACATAATTTGCTGCTTTTCTCTATCTGCTTGTAGCCAGACAACCTGGTATAGAAAACACTCTTTGCCACTGAATTTTAATTATGTCTGTCTAGTACATTCCTGTATTTCAATATTTGACAATTTTTAAATCTGAAGCTTTGCCCTTAGTGACATTTGGTTTGTGTCCCAAGATTTTAGACAAGTGTTTAATGAGCTATTTTGCCATCTCTTAACCTCGACACTGCCAGTTTTCCACGGAACAGGTTCTTCTGGTGCTGGCTGTCCCAGGGTTTTAGTGGTCTCTGTCACCTGCCTTTATCCCCACCCTCTGCCTCGACTCCACAGCTGGTTTGACATTTTCACTCAGAGCCTGTTACTTGCACTCCCATTCCCAGCACTAATTTCTGTTTTAGGGTTGTGTTGTCTTCAGGGAACAGAAATCTGACTTAAGTAAAAGGATTTTGTTATATAAAGAATGTGAATAACTCAAATTGCAGGAAGTTCAGTCAGGTTTTGTCACCTTCTCCCCATCGCTGGTCCATGTCACCCTCATTCTATGTATCTGCTTCACTCTGTAGCTTGGCTTCTCCGAAGATATCTTCTTTCCTGCTTCTTGGCAACTTAGTTTTGTTCTAGGCTTTGGGCCCTGCAGCGCTGCTAGCTCTGACCTAGCCCCTGGCTCCAGTGTCCCATGTTTGTTTCTTATGATTCAAAATCTGGAAAAAGAAATTTGTATTCTCAATGAGGGTCAACTGCCCACCCATGGACAAATTAATTATCTGTGGCTTGAGTGTTAGGCTCTCCAAGACCACTCGCCCGGCGCCTTGTGGGATGAGGGGCAATTCCAACACAGAAAACGTGGCCTGGGAACTCTGACCCTGTGACCTAGACTGGTGAACAGTTGGCCTTTTTAAAGTGTTTAGTTCTCTAAGAAATAATTGTTTCCATGACTTTAACCAAAAACTTTTTATGATCTTTTAACCCTAGAGATACAGTCTGGGGCTACTGAACAAAATTTTAGTTTTTTGAGCAGTTCTAACTGTAAGAATTGATGTTTAATGACTTTTAGTCATCCCTAATATTCTCCAAGAGAATAAAGAGAATTTCCTTTAAAAAATAGAATAAAACTCATATCTTTCAAATTCCATATAGGTCCATTGGACCCTTTTATAAGTCTAAGATACATTATAGGATCTCAGTGATTTAATTTTTCCTACCTCTTTTGAAATATTTTGCTATTTTTATTATCCTAGGAATTATTTAATCACCACTAATCAACTATTCCCAACTATGCTTAAAAATACTAAAATAATAAAGAAAAGCAACAATGGTAGAATCACCTAAAAGAAGAACATAATAGTGAAATAAATGATCACTATTACATAATCCTTCAATTTTTTCATGTAACATTGACCAAAGATCGCATCATCTTTGAAGAAAATATGAAAGTCTGGAGAGACACCACTCTTAGAGTCCTTTGTTTTAGGCTTTCCATGACTACAGTTGAGAGTTTAGAATTTGTCATTTTGACCAGAATGGCAAATAGGAGAAAATTAACAGAGAGGTTTGCACACTTATTAAAGGAATCACAAGGTGAATGCAAAATAACAAGACTGTACTCTAGATCCTAATCATGTTGAT
>VMDR010016785.1:0-20830 GCA_007922815.1 Macrotus californicus
TCTTACATGTCACAGTTGGAAAAACAACGAAAAATTTTATGACTTCAATAGAAAAAATATCAAAATAAATAAAATTTACACACCGTCTTTAATTTCCAGCTTAATGTGTTCCTCCTCCGATGTTATCAAAGGAAGTGTGGTTGTGGAAGACTGCTGAAGCCATGAACGGAACACAGTTCTTACGTTTTCTTCAGTTATGTCTTTAGGCTGCCGAACAAAAGAACAGCAACAAGTTATCCTAATACCTGATCTTAACCTTGACCTCCCTATTTTAACATCTTATCTTGCTAATAAAATGTAAGCCTTACTGAACAAAGCCAGGAAGATGTTCACGCTCTGGAGGAACAGACTTAGGAGTTGACATTAGTCAGGAGAATGAGTACAATGTAGCCTGAAGAAACATTACAAAGTGGCAGTTTTAAACTTTTTCTCTTTGCCCAGCCATACACATGCCATAGCTGGGCTTACTGGATAAACACTCTCTCCTGTCTCTCTCTACTTCACAGGTGGGAAAGCAAACTCTTAGCTTGGATTCCTAGCTTGGAGGCGGGGTTAGTGTGGGGGGGGGGGTGTGTGCTCATGCATGTGCATGTGGCTGCATTCTGGCCAATAGCATGCAATCAGCAATCCTTGGGAAGGGCTTCTCTTCCTAATTAAGTGGTAGAGAAATCTAGAAGGAAAAGGCTTTTGCCTTGTGCCTTTCCCTTCTGCTGCCTGTAGTGCAGATGTGATGCCTCCTAGTATAGCAAACACCCTGCTTCTAGGAGGAAGAAAGTCACAGGCTAAGGATGGCAAAAGAGAAAGGCCAAAGGAGCCTACCTGCTTAAGGACATGGTTTAACAATCTAGAGCTCCTAAACTTCTCTGTACATGAGAAAAATAAACTCTTTATGTGTTCAAGTCACTTCTTTTCCTCTTTTTCTGTTACACTGGATGCAAAGCTGATGTGCTCAACATGCACAGTGTTAATAAAGTGTTCAAAAGGTACAAAGAAATTGAGAAAATCATTGCTAATGTTAAGGCTTTAAATTAAAATTATTAAGTTTTTAAAACCTATTTGAAATTAAAGACAGGAAAAACAAAGCTCACATAGGAAAGATGATTAGTAGCTGCCTAGGAAGTAAAACCTCTCCCTACCATTCCTCCTCTGGTATGCTACCTCACTTCATCCAAAGTCAAGCATTTACCTGCTGAGTAAGTTCCATTCAAAACCACGGAGAACAGTCTAAACTAAGATACACTTTCCCATTCTTATGTACCACAAAAATAGTTACTTCTTTGGATGTCATTGGGCAATAGGATTAAAGAACTAAACAAAGCCATAAAATAAAAATGAGAACTATTTAAAAGCAAGACTTTCAGAATCAGAAAATAACTCAGAGTTCCTCTACAATCAAACGTCCTTATGTCCCAGGTGAAAGTCGAGACCTGCCAAGGTCATAAAGCTTCCACTAAAATATGCAACTTAGGATAAGAAAAGCGTTTTACAAGTAACATCCCATCACTAAGCCAAAAAATAAAAACTTCTCACGACCAGTGGCTAATGATTTTCATTCATAAGAGATCTAACTTGAAAAAGACCAAGGTCAATAACCAAAAAGTTAAAACAAAACTACCGATCACCATGTACTGCTGAGCCCAGGTGTTAAAGGCCCAGTTACACACTGTTACGGAAATGGCATTTATTCTATTTGTTCTCCTCTTCTGCAGTCACATAATATAAGCTACCTTATCTGGTCTTTCAGCAACTAGAAAGTCCTATTAAATTGATTCTTTCATGACACAATGACCACCGTGACCCCGAGAATCCCAAAGTACCACCTGAATTATCAGAGGAGGGATTTCTTAAACATATGGGGTTGGCCAAAAAGTTCATTTGGCTTTTTCCATAACATAGGTCTACTAGCATTTAGTTGTCTTTAACTTCATTCCAAACAATTCTGTTAGACTGTATTGCGACAACTGTCATATCTGCGTGCAAAAAAACTTATCAAAATAGGTGAATTTTTGTGTAGCCATTTTAATATTGATTATGGAAGAAAATATGTAACATTTTTGGTATATTAAGCTTTATTTTTTCAAGAAAGATAAAAATGCACCCGAAACACAAAAAAAGGATGTGTGCAGTGTATGGAGAAGGTGACTTATCAAACATGTCAAGAGTTGTGCTGGAAATGTGTCACTGGACAATGCTCCACGGTTGGGAGGGCCAGGTGTGTTGATCGTGATCAAATAGAGACACTAATTGAGAACAATCAACGTTATACCCCCCAGGAGATAGCCTAGATACCCAAAATATCCAAATCAATAAAGTTATTGGTAAAAATGAAAAATGTGTCTTTTATGGAAAAAAAACCTACGGACTTTTTGGTCAACCCAATGTAATACAATAATATTCCTGCATTATAATTCTCTCAGAACTGGTAACCCAAACGCGTACAGATGACAATACTCTATTAGAAAGATTTTAGAATTAAGTTCAACACTTCATTTTCTGACCACACCAGTTTCTAAAGAATTAACAGAGTAGCAACATGAACAGTCCAGCACCCTTTTAGCCTGCAATATTAATACTAAAACAACATGGGAGAAAATTTTAAAAATTACATTAACTGTGACAAAAATATCAACTTTTTAAAAGTGAAAACTCTCCACATGTGTATTGGCACGTGCACGCTCTCTCTATAAAGTGTAATGCTTATTAAAGACTTCTTGGTTTCTCAAAAACTTACGCACAAATTACTGTATGTCTAGCCATTCAATTCCTAGGTATCTACCAAAGAATGGAAAGCAGGGACTCAAACAGATACTTGCACACCCACATTCATCACAGCATTATTCACAACAGCCAAAAAAGTGGAAACAACCCAAGTGTCCATCAACTGATCGACGGATAAACCAAATGTGGTATATTAAAAATGGAATATTATTCAGCCATTAAAAAGGGCTGCAGTTCTGATATGTGCTACCACCTGGATGAACCTTGAAAACATATTAAGGGAAATAAGCCAGACACAAAGGACAAATATTGTATGATTCCATTTACATGATACATCCGAAATACGCAAAATCAGAGAGATTATAAATAACCGGCTACCAGGATCCACGGAAGTTGAGGGCAGGGCATTACTGCTTAATGAGCACAGAACTTCTGTTGGTTGATAGAAGAGTTGTGGAAACAGATGACAGTTGTACAACATTCTGAATGGAATTAATGCCAATTAATTATACATCTAAAATAGATTACAAAAGCATTTTTATGTTACACAGATTTTACTAAGGGGGAAAAACACTTCTTTGCCCTAACAAAAAGGAGTACAACATTACTATTACTTAGCTAAAGCCACTAGAAATTTTCTAACACATGTAAAATAACTGTGCCATAACATACATTTGAACTTACTAAGTTTTCTCTAGGTTGTAATTTTAGAGATCTTGGAATTTTAGGGGTAATTTCCACTGGAGTTATTCTGACTACTGCATGCATTTCTATACTCAGTCTCTTTCTCAGGTCATCTGGAATCTGAAATTTAAAAATAAGTGAAAAATATAATTATGTTCAATGGTTGATTAAGAAATATTCCATAGCATAGATACTCATAGTAACTTCTATGAATTCAGATAAAATTACGTAAGTTCCCGAGACTCACAGTATAAACAGATGCATACTCTGGTATTGTTATATCACAAACATTTCAATTTTCCCCCTATATTTCTTTCTTTCAATACCTCTTCAGAATGTGATCAATGTCCATCTACCCAGTCAAGCCTTCTTGAGTACCTGATAGCAACTACCACCACTCCTCGGGGGCCATGGCACCCAACCTTCAGAGTGGAATGGGAAGTGTAGACTCCCCACTGCTATCTTACGTGGTCCCCAAGACTTTATCGTCATCACTTCCTCACCCTGTCCTCACCACACAATTTCAAGGAAATGAAAGGGTATTCATACCTAGTGGCAGAACCATTAATAAAGGAGGTAAGTCATAAGAAGTTCACATTAGACAACGCAGTGGGAAGGCCTATCCCTACGCTGAGTTTGGAGCTAACAGAAAATGAGGTCATGGTCCAGAGCTTTAGCAAATGATGTAGGTCAAAGAGATTAAAACTTTGAAGTCACCTGCATGAAAGTCACAGGTTAGACTGTGAGAGGATAAGAAATCCACAAAGGAAATCCCCATCCCTTCCCACTTTTCTTCGCTATCCTAACAATTTCTTCCCCTTCTCATCATGAAGTTTCACTTCACAATTGCTCAAAATTAGGCCCAAATACATGGGGCTGATGACTCATTTCACATGAGTGTAGCATTTATATTTGAGGCCAGGATGAGAGGTTAGAGCATCAGTTATTCTGTCTACCTCCTCTCCCAGTCACACAAGTTAAAGAGCTGATACCAGCAAAGTAAGCAGTTTATGGGTGCATTCCGATCCAGGGAGCTGTGGGCCTCTCCCTATACAGGGCATTTCCCCCAGTACACACTAAACCCTCCCTGTGATTTTGAGAACTTGGAAACAAACCTTCTGCAGGTAATGAAGATGGGACGCTTCGTAGGGCACCCCAAGCTAAGCATGAACTCTCGAGTCACCCTGCCTGGGTTTGGCTCCTCGTTCTACTTACTAGCTCTTTAATCCTGGCAAGTAATTTTCACTTCTCTAGGCCTGTACCTACGATTTTACTGTCCAAATTTACTTAGGCAGAAAATACACAATTTTTACCCAAACAAGGACTTTACCCTACAGAAATGTGTCCCAGCGGGGATTTTTTTAGATATAATTTATTATATTGGTTTTTCAATTTATATATATATGTTAATTCATAATTTATGGTGGTGCAAACAACATGAAATTATTTCATCCCTAATTATAAAATTCATACTAACCCAGACTTTCCCGAGATGGAAGGCTTCCTCACTGCTGGCGTGCTCTGCGGCCCTCTTCAACTCCTCCAGCCCGTTCCAGACCACCTGTAGCACACAGGCCTTACCGGCGTCTTGACCAGAGTCGAGGCTAACTCGTTTTTGATCTAATGGCTCTGACACCTGCTTCTCTTTTTCAGGTGGCAGGACATTTTGCTTTGTTTGACTTTGCTGTTGCTTTGGAGAAAGGAGGTGAACCAACTTTCCATAGGTCACAGTGAAGCTGGGCTCCACATCAAAATACTCCTGGTCCCACGGAAACACATGAACGGCGTAGTGTTTGTGAAATACAGACGTTGCAGAGGCACTGCATATACTGGGAGGCTGAGATTTAGATACTCTGAAGATATTGTCTACGGGAACAGCTGTTGACTGCACATTTCTGAATGCAGTGATTTCAGTCGCACCCCAGGATGTCTCTTGTTTCTTTCCAGACCCAAAAGAAAAAATGCTTCCTATCATGGTCCATAAGCTTGGAATTGCTGGTGAGTCAACCGTACCCTGTGAATCTGTTTCATCAGACCCAGTAACTCTTACAGTATTTGACTGGTGTGGCTTGGTTTGGAGCTCTTCTGCCAATCCTTCTCGGTCTCTTCCATAATTACGGGGTGTTCCACGTGCAGTATCTGCTTTTGAAAATGTATTTTCTTTGGCTTGGCGGGTCTTTGGCTGAATAAGGAGTCTGGTGTTAGTCTCCAACCTTCCGTAAGTAGCTGTTGGTATTAGTGCAACTGTGTACAAAATAAAGCTCATTAACGCACATTTGCCTCTGCTTTGGACTCAGTGCTGTGTCAGACAGTACGATGGTAAACATTACAATGGCACCTACCAATTTGGATAAATATGTAAGTTTGCTGATCGACCCAAACAGGAAAAATGGCTTGTGGAAAAACTATTCGAATTTGATCTAGAAGATGCTGTTCCAGGGAAGCAGCATGCAGTTCCTAGAACCAAAAACAAAAGAACAACTGCATTTACATTTGTCCATTCCATGTCTGTTAGGAAAATCTCAAGTCATTCTTGTAACGCAAACCAACTCCGAATACAGATGATGGAGCTCAGAGGGAGGGACCTAAAGACGCTGACATTCTGAAGTACTTTAATCTTAAGCAAGGTTATTTCATTCTCTTTACCAGTATCTCCCAATCATCTGCAGACAGGGGTTCCACCTCAACTTGCTGACAAGACACCACATGGGAACACGGCTTGAGAAACACCTGAAAAACATTTAAAAATGTAAAACAACTTTTTTTTTATTTTTTAGAGAGGGGGAAGGGATCTATCTGTTGCCTCTTACACGTGCCTGGACTGGGGACCAAACCCGCAACATAGGCATGTGCCCCAAGTGGGAATCAAACTGGTGACCCTTCGCTTTGCGGGACGATGCCCAGACAACTGAGCCACGCCGGTCAGGGCTAACGCTACTTTTAAAAGACTTCTGTATCATTGAAAAATAACTTCTTCTCTCTTTAGGTATGTAATTAAATGTGAGTGTGTGTGTATGTAGTCTACTTGATAGATATTCCTATTTGGCCAGGCCTTGATCTACACAGCATTTTAGGAGAAATTATTTCATAATAAATTATAGCAAAAAGGAAAATACATCCTAGCACAACACATTTAAAAATAATATAAAATAAAAATAACCACTTAAAAAATTGATCTAAGTTAAAAAAATGTGAGAAGAAACAACACTGCCATCAAGTCATGTCTTGGTCCAGTATAGAAATACCATTATTCCTAGTTTTGCAACTGTTAGTTTTATAACGAAGTTCAAGCCATGCTGCTTCTATTTCTACAAAACCAAAACACACACTGAAATTGAGACAACCACCAATTATTTAAATTCAGAAGTATAATCATTCACCACTAAAAGTAGAGTAAAGCAAACGCTACCTCATTCCAGTCTACAGATCTACACAAAATGCTAGCGTGTCACCAGGAGCTGGAATCTACCATCTTCCTTCCTTTCCTCTCCTGTTAGCATTTCTAGAGATCGAAGGACTAAAATCCAAAGCCACCAACTATTAAGTGCTCCAGGTAACCAGCCCTTCCTTCTCTGCTTCTGTGGACTGGAGCAGAATTTCCCCACATGCCTTATCTGGCTCCTCAGTGAACTTCCCTTCAGTACTTCCTGTGTGCGCTATTCGAAAGGGGTGATTCTGAGGAAGCACAAAGCAGCTCCTGCCCACCAAAAAGTCAGAGTCCTGAGCAAGCCAGTCCATTTCCTGTTCCTATCAATGATTCTTTGGGAGCCATGACCTTCGTGGTATTGCTACAATACAGGGGATCTAACAAAACATCAGGTAAAAGTTCACTCTGAAGCCAGTGGGGCTTGAAAACAAGCAGGACTGTTCAGAATGCTGATGAGACATCAAGACCAACAATGGGAAGCTGATGTTCCGCACAGGGATGTGGCACATACTCAGAGAGCAAAACTATAACTCACTATGAAATCCTGGGCAAAATGTCCCATCTCCCTAGGTTTGTAGAGCAGGGCACCAAAATAAGTCATTTCTAAAGTCATTCATTCTGGTGCTAAAGAGATGTAAGATTCTAGCAAAAATATAGGATAAGCAAAGGACTAGTGCCAGGCCTCTGATTTCTCATCAGTGGTCCATTCTCATTATCAAAAACATGCATGTGCTCACAACAAGTTACAAAGATATGACACTTTTGTGTACTGTTAATGGAGACGGGTAAGAGAAAGCAAGTTAGCGCCACCTATCGATGCTTAAATGTGCAGCCCTCTGGACGTGGCAACTCAATTTTTACTGTTTCAATTCATATATACAGAGATGTTCAATGCATATTGTTTGTAATGCATGGAAGGGTGTCTCTGATATAGCCTATGGGAAAAACTGCAGAAAATATGTATGGCCTCATTCTTTAAATCCTAAAGGTCTAAGGAGATCCCAACATACGGTATGCCTTTATTCTGAGGCTGGGAATAGAGAAAGGGAAAGTATTTTTACTTTCAATTGTAAAGTCTTTGTAATAAATAACGTACTCTTCTGTAGTTTAAAATATTTTTAAAAGAATAAGTTGATGAAAATAATAAAATAGACATGAGTCCTTAAGCTTTGGAGTTTACAATCTAAGTACATGAACTTCGTTACAAGACAAAAATGGAAAAATAATAACCCTCTTTTGTAGGATAGATTTTTATTTTTTTTAAAGTGCAATTCTTTTTTTTTTTTTTTTAGGTTTTATTTATTTACTTTGAGAGAGAGGGGAAGGGAGGGGGAAAGAAAAGGAAAGAAATGGCAATGTGCAAGAGATACAACCTTGCCTCCAGCACGCCCCAACCGGGGACCTGGCCCGCAACCCAGGAACGTGCCCTGACTGGTAATCAAATCGGAGACCTTTGGTTGGCAGGCCAGCGCTCAATCCACTGGGCCACACCAGACAGGGCTATATACAGGACAGATTTTTAAAAATCAAGTATAACCCTGGAAGGTTAGAAAACTTGTCAGAAACAAATAAAATGAAGTTCAATAATATAAAGTAAAGTGAAATAATATATAAAGCAAAAACTGCACAAAAACAAAATTAGGGAACCTGGAAAACAAGCAAAGTGGAATACAGAAGTCAACTAGAGCATGGTAGACTACAAGATACTGACTTAACAACGGTGTACAGGGTCAGCTCGAACACCCTGGACTAACCAGAGCAATACACAGGTTAGGCACCATCTCTCCTCCTTAAAAAACTGAACTTTAAATTTCATTTCCATCTCTGCACTATGTGATATTAGGAGAAAGTCACTGTCATCACCTTTTGTGCTTACCTGTTCCCCATTCGAGAGTCCAAGTTTCTGACCAATGTGTCTGCTAATTTCAGCCACATTTTCACCTTGATCACAAAAATGCCTGCCTTCCACCCAGCTCAAGAATGCAGGCTGGTCACCCCAGGCTACTTCTATAGCTTGATTCTATTTGTTCAAGAAATAAAAAATGGGGGAGAGAGGTTTTGAAAGTTTTTACATGCTTTTCTGGATTCACATAAATGATAAAACCATTACTGTAATCCACAAACACAAAAACAGTTCTACAGCTGGTTGATTGCTCTGTTATCCACCTCTGTTACAGCACTTACCAGCTACAATAATTTCCAACACCCAACACTGGGGATGCTTCGGGTGAAATCAACACACTTACATTTCTATGGTGGCATTATAAACTGACTCAACCATTCCAGAATTCAATATGGCAACAGGGGGCCAATGAACTTATATAGCCTTGAGATATATAAATAAATAAACACACACACACACATATATATATATATATATATATATATATATATATTCTGAATGATGAGGGAAAAAAACCACAGCAGAACGTATCTCTCTAACAATGAAAACTTAGGACGGGCGGTAAGTGTCTATCAATAGGGAAATTATGAAATAAGCTATACATTTACTGTTTTAGTAAAACATGGGTCAATAACTAGCCACATACCATGACCATTAAAAACACGGCAGGAGTTACTTATTAGAAGAATAACCAACGCACACAGTGAATGTAAAAACACAAAACATGAGGGCAGGCCCCTTTCCGCAGAGGTGGTTACTGTTAACAGCTTCTGATGTGCACTTCCAGAAATATTATATTATGCAGCTTCCTAAATAAAATTCCAAAGTTCTATAACTATGAAAACATATTTATAAGTTAAAAAATAGTAAAATAACATTTATTCTCAGTAAGAGCATTTACATAAAATATGTAAGTTTGTGGCTAAGAATTAAAACAATGTTTTCTATGATTAAAGAATTACAAACTCATTATAGAAACCTTAGAAAATATATAATCTTGGAAGGAAAAACAAGAATTATTGCTATTTCCTCCACAAAAAGACAACTATGTGAACAATTTTATTGATTTCCAGCTAATCCTTTTTTCTGTGCACAATTTTTAAAATTAATTAATTATTAATTAATTAAATGTATTGGGTTAACATTAGCTAATAACATTATACAACTTTCACATGAACTGTGACTTTATAATTCGACTTCTGTAGGCTCACTGTAGGCTCACCACCGGAAGTCTAGTTCCCTTCAGTCACCACACCTGACCCCTCCACCCTCTTCATCCTCCCCCACACTCCTTCCCCTCCGGTAACAACTTAATTTCTACATACTAGTATAATATAGTCATGATTTAGTATCCTTTTTTCCCACTTAACACTGTGTCACAAGCATTTTCACACACATATTTTCTAGTAAAAAGTAAGAATTTCATTCATGGCCACTGAGACTTAACATATTAGGAAGTTTTAGTATTATTAAATTCATTTATTAACATCAAAATAAATTCATTCATATATATCATATTTTACTACCTCAAAACTGGTTATAGTCTGTTTGTGTTTATTTAAACAGAACAAATTTCCAAGGATATTGGGGCCACTTCTGAGGTAATATAATATAGTTTAAATTGACCATGTTATTAAAACTGTATAAAGAAAATCACCCTGGCTGGTGTTGCTCAGAGGATTGGGCGCCAGCCTGCGAACCAAAGGGTTGCTGGTTCGATTCCCAGCCAGGGCACATGCCTGGGTTGTGGGCCAGTTCCCCCAGTTGGGGGCGTGCAAGTTAATTCTCTCCCTCTCTTTTTCCCTCCCTTACCCTCTCTCTAAAAATAAACAAATAAAATCTTAAAAAAGGAAAAAAAGAAAATCATTGTGTATCACTTAGTTGTGCAATTTTTCTCACAATTCTTCACAGGACAGTCTGAGTGGTCTGGCTGACAGAAGCCTTCCCACTGAGCACAGTGTGATCAGGTAGAAAGAGCCCTAGATGGGCAGTCAAGTCCCAAGTTGCTACATGGGCTGAAAGCTGCGGGAGCTGACAGGTAACAAGAGTAAAAAGGACCGAAACCCCAGACGCCTTCTGTGGAGTTTCATCTGAGTCAGGGACATATAAGCCCGACCAATTCCCCTATTTCATAGGAAGTAACTTTTAAAACCAGAGATGTTAAATAAGGAAATATAAAGTATGCCCTGAAATATCAAAAAGGAGAATTCCAACAACTCACTGGAAAAGGGGAAAATCAATTTTATTAAAAAGGAAAAATATTTCAATTATTCATTTGGTCAAAATGTAGTAACCAGCTCCTAAAGTCATACTCTATGTTCAGTTGAATTTAGCAAACTTTGCAGACTAATGTTCTGAGTGCATTTTTATGTCAAAAGTTTTTCGCGTGGCCCACAGCGCCCCTGGGCACTCAGCGTCTGTCCTTTGCTACTTCATCAACACATGATTGACTGCCTGTTTTTGCCAAACCTCCTGCAGCACACTAAAAAAATTTTTTTTGACGATCTGACCAAAAAATAAGTAGATTTTTGATTCATTCATAACGGATGGCCACTGTTGTGTTGTTGTCATTCTTTAAAAAATTATTTTTTATTGATTTTAGATTTTCAAGAGGGAGAGGTGGTGGAGAGGGAGAGGGAGGGAGAGGGAGGGAGAGAGAGACAGAGACAGAGACAGAAATTGTTTTTCCACTCATTTATGCATTCACTGGCTGCTTTTTGTATGTGCCCTGATTGGACATTGAACCTGCAACCTTGGTGCATAGAGACAATGCTCTAACCAACTGAGCTGCCCAGCCAGGGCGCATTCTCATTTTCTAACTGACAATCTAAGGGAAAAGAGGTCAGTGCACCTGACTAAATAGTCATGTACTGCATGTTTTAAAAATTGTTGTGGCACACTGGTATAAAATCGCTGATCCAGAAACACATGTACCAAGAAGTAGCTGAAGTAGAAGGTGGGGTACTTGAAATTATTGCAAACTCTTACATATTTCCTGCATGGATTATGCAGTGGTGGTTACCACACATCCAGGATTTTCGAGGATTTCAAATACAGGTATATCTCCTTGTACTGGGCTTCGCTTTACTGCACTTCACAGATGTTGGCAGTTTTTACAAATTAAAAGCAAGACACTCCATAGGCTTTAGTGCCATACTCGTTAGATTGCAGTAGTCTGGAACCGAATCAATAAGGTACACCTGTATTCTAGTCTTTTGCTCCCCAAAGTACACACAAACTCGTAGGCCAGGTGCCTCTGTTTTTAATTGTGAAAATTGGGATGCTCTATCTTTGCCAATGGTTAGAGCCATGAACCACAATCACAACCTCTAGAAGGGCAACTGACAGCATTGGTTCAAATAACCCTAACTGCACACGTCCAAGTATGCATAATCCACTGCACACTACTGGCGCTCCTCGGCAGCGTTCCGAGCCGCGGGATGCAGGGAAGAACCTTCATTTTATCAACCTGTCCCTGAGCTCCGGGTACACGTCGCTCAGTCTGTTAAGCTACAGGGTCTCCGCTAACAAACCAAGTCTCCTTTCCCTCTGGAGGCCCGGACTGCAGCCAGAAGACACCTGGAAATCACTGGCGGGAAAACAATTTTACAAAACAAGCACAAACATCAACAAGAAACGACTTCTCAAGAGTTTTCCAACCTGAAGTAATATTTGAATGCAAAAGTAGATTACAAAGATGTTTGAAAACCCAGTTTCACCGAGGGAAAGGCCCTGGAATAAAGCCAGTTCACTTAAAGGCCCGGGCTGCACCAGACGTGGTGGGGGCTGCAGACACGGCCCCCGACCGGCCCTGCCCTCGAGGGGTCCTCGTTCTGGCCGCTGCACTGCTCGGGGAGGCCGGAAAAGAGTCATGCCCACCGCCGGGAGAGGCCTGCGCGGCCGCCGCGACCCTGGAAAGCCTCTGCCCGCCCGACTCGACTACCGACCAGGTGTCCCGCCTCCTGGCTTGGAGCCCTGTCCCGGGCCGGCGCGTTACCTGCAGCAGGTGCAGCTGGGACACGAGGCGCCGAGGCAAACGGAGGAAGCAGTCGCGAGCGTTGGTAAAGGCCACAGTTACGACTGCCCCACTTCCCCCCGCACCCACCAGGCGTTCGCTGCCCCACATCGTCGGCCAAGGCGGACGTCCCGGCCACCCACCCTAGTGGACCCGAGCCAACCCGGCAGGCCCAGGGCGTCGGAGCTGGATAACATCGATTGGCCCCGCCCCCACGGCCCGCCCCCTTTCCGGGCACCTCCCCCGGCCTGTAGCGGGAGGGGCAAGCGGGCCTTCTCGCCTGGCCTCTCCGCCGCGCCGCTGGGGGGCGGCACCTCCTTCACAGAATTCTCGTCTGCAGGAAACGATGGCCGACGCTGTCGATTCTCCAGCCAATCCGGGAACGCCTTGACGCACGCCTCTATCTTATTGGGTAAACAGGAGTGCAGCCCCGCGGATGTTGTCGTTTCTGCCAGGGCCGAAACTGGCAACATGGCGTCGAGTGGTGGGGAGCTCGGCGGCTTCTTCGATCACCACCTTCAAAAGGCTGTATGCGACACACGGGCCAAGTATCGGGAGGGGCGACGGCCTCGTGCTGTTAGGGTAAAGTGATTTTGGTTTCATTTGCTATTCTCGGTAGCTTGACGTGAGTCGTAGCTCCACACGCCCAGCCTCTGTAAATAAAGCCTTGAAAGGCTGCTGTCAGATCCATTATTCGTTGCAGATAGGTATGAGGAGCCATGGTAATCAGGTACCAAAGATTCTCACGACTCCTTTGGTCAACTAAGAGGACGTCAGCCCTACGAAGACAGGTCTTTGTTTTAATCATTGTATCTTATGTGTTTACGGTGTTGCTTGCGACGTAGTAAGCACTCAATGAATATTCAACTCTTTCCAATAACTTCTACCGAGCCAACTTCTGGAAAATACGTCAATTTAAGGTAGTCTATTTTATGCTTTAGTTAGGTGAATTCACGTGGGGTGAGTTATTCTTTATTAGAAGGGCAAATTTTTTTATTTTCTCTTTTCCGAAGACTGGTTGAAGAATATTTCTTGTTTTCAAAGCTTTTCGGTTTTTTATAAAGCAGTTTGTCTAGGCTTATGGATGACGTACATTTACCTTGTTTACGTCTCTTTTAGGTATATACCATTAATTTGGAATCTCGGTACTTATTAATACAAGGAGTCCCTGCAGTGGGAGCAATGAAGGAATTAGTTGAGCGATTTGCTCTATATGGTGCCATTGAACAGTATAATGCTCTAGACGAATACCCAGCAGAAGACTTTACAGAGGTTTATCTTATTAAATTTATGAATTTACAAAGTGCAAGGTAATGTGCATGTTAAGTACTATCTTATCCGCCTCCACTCACATTGCTATTATTTTGGCCACAGGTTTCTCCCATTCATACCTGAATTACCCAACAGCCTAACCTGTGTTATTCTTTTCTTCCTCCAGTCTTTTTAAATGTTAGCCTTACCAAAATACTTTTCATCACATCATTCCCATGCTTAACAGTTTTGTCATGTAGCTTAAAAATTGGGTTGGGCGTAGGTTTTCCAGTCCCACTGCTTACTAACATCATGACCTTGGACAAGTTATTTAATGCTTTTAAGCCTATTTTTCCTATTCTGTAAAATCCATATGGTAAGAGTACCAGCTTACTGAAGTTGTGTGAGGATGAAATGAGGTGATCTACGTAAAGGGCTTAGAATAGCACCTCCTGTTCAGAATGCAGCAAACTTCAGCTGCTGAGATTCCTGTTACACACCTGTGTGAACTGACTCCATGTGTTCCTGCCTTCTGTATGGCATAAAGTCTTCTCCAAAAAGGCTGTGATGTGAAATGCCTTACCTGTTTTAATGTGACCCCTACTAACTTGTTCCAAGACTCCTCCTTCCATGGCTGTTAACACTTCATGTTTTCTGTGTCACGAACAGCACTTGCAGTCTGCCGTAAAGCACTTATTTTATGGGGTCAGATGTCGTTCTCAGGTTGCACTTACATGTCATCTCGCTTCCCTCACCAACTTGCCAGCTCCTCATGATTAGAGAAGGATATTTCTAGAGTTTTTGCATTGTCAACAACACCTAGTAAACAGGCCTTGGAGTTTGACATCTGGATCTGAATCCTGTCTCCACTAACCAGTGTGAGCATGGCCAAGTGATGCATCTCCCCAGGCCTCACTCCAGTCATAGGGTTGCTGTGAAGTGTTAATTCAAGTGAAGCACTTAGGATACTGCCTGACACGTGGTAAAATCTCAATCAGTATTTCTTTTTACCCCTGGGCAGGGAAGTACTTAAATATTTATTGTAATAATGCTTGACCAGTTATAAATGCTTAGTAAGTATTTGGTAAATGATACCATCCTCTCATTGATTACTTGCTATATATTCAGTATTTCCTCAATTACTGAAGGTTTTATAATTATAATATTTTTATTTTTTTAAATATATGAATCCCATTATAGGAACACATTGTCCCCAAAACAGGCTAAAAATTGGGTATGAATGAGTTCTCAAAGACCATTTGACTCAATGTGGAGAAAAATCTCTATTTTATGACCACAGATTATGTGCCTTAGGCTAGCCAGCTGGATTCTAAGTTGGTTAAAGGGAGTCTAGACATGTGTGGATGACTCAGCTGAAACCCCGTTAACACGGTTGGAAGAAAGGAGGAAAGTCTGAGAGTATGTACTGGATCACTAAGGTTGATTCTGTCCATAAGCACAGCATCTTAATTCCCAAACATGTACACACACATAGCAAAAGCTAGACTTTGTTCTTTAGATCAGTGCATTGTATACTAGTCAAGCTTTCATCCTAACTAAATCTAGATTCATAAACCATGCTATCGTGTATTTCTGTTTAGGATAGCCAAGAGAAAAATGGATGAGCAGAGTTTCTTTGGTGGATTGCTGCATGTGTGCTATGCTCCAGAATTTGAAACAGTTGAAGAAACTAGAAAAAAACTACAAGAGAGGAAGGCTTATATAGCAAGAGCTACTAAAAATAAAGGTATGGAAAGCCTGTCACTAAAACCTATGTGTCAGGCATCCTGCTAGGTATAGCATCATGGAGCTCTCAGCCTAGTGGGCAGAGAGGTAAATAAATGATAACAATATTCAATAACTATAACAAGGTTCTTTGTAGCACTCAACACAATCTGGGCTGGGAAGACAGAGATGTGTGTTCTCGGGAAAACTTCCTACAGGGTGAGAGAGGTGGCTGAGGTTTGAAGGATAAGTGGACATTACTCAGAAAGGGAGAAGAAATGGAAAAGTGGGCCAGGTAAGATGTTTAAAGGCCCAGAGGACAAAGTGAGCGTTGTGAATCTTAAGGAGCTGTGTGTTATGTGAGATAACCACACACGGGCTTCAGTGAGATGACGAAAGTGGACAGGAAGTGAATGGTGAAAGGCCCTGTGTTCTGTGCAAGGAATTGAAATGTTGACCTGAAGTCAAAGAGAAACAGTTAGGATTTGCAGACCAGTTAACAACTGCTAATCTAAAACTGCTAAAAGTGGAAAAGTTTCACTTTTGGCCAGCAGCTGGCCAGATGCCCCATATGCCCATAGTTTCCCTAGACACACACTTCAGATGCCTGAGGTGGAAGCATGGGGTCTGGGGTGTGGACTGTCCGACCAGAGCAGTCAGGACTGGATTAAGGCAGTGCATGCGTTCTGAAATCTGAGCACTACTAGAGGCTCTGCTTACCAGATTTCTACCCTCTGGTTGAAAGAAAAAGTCAGCGTCCCTACAGCTGTTGGATATGGTGAGGTTAGGGCTGATTGGGGAGTGGGCACGTGGCAGTGGTGAAGAGAGAAATAAGGGGGGAAGGCTCTTGGCATACCTACCTGAAACTTTGTTGAGAGAGCTGTTGAGAGTCTGTGGTCACTTGTAGATACTGAATTTTAACCTGTGGGATATGTAAATTAGTAGCTACATGCAAACTTGTTTGCGTGTATGAGTGACAAAGGAAATTAGTAAATACGGGCCCAGCATATTGCCTCCTTCAAAAAACTAGCACAAACTAAGCAGCATATATACTTATATGGTAGAATACCCTGAAACTGTAAAGAAAAAAAAAGCAGCTTTCTATGTAACAACGTGAAAAAACTTCAAGATCTACAGTTAACTGGAAAACGCACGGTGCAGAGAAATGGGTATTACAGGAGAGACAGAGGTAGGTGGAAGGAAAAAAAAGTAAGACACACCGGACAGATAAATAAGATAAAAATAGTGACTACTTACGGGGGTGGAAACCAGGCATACAGGGAGCAAAGAAAGAACATAGCTTGACTCTACTGTCCTTTTGTCCTTTTTAGTTTTTAAACCACGTGGACATACTACTTGCTCAAAAAATACAAATTTTAGGGTAGTGTTTGTTAGCATTTTAAAGTAACGTTTGTTTCTAAAATAACTTTTCTGAATGGTGAATGTAAATGAACCACTTCTGTTTCCCTTTCTCCCATCTTTTAAATTATAATACAAAGATCATTTCATGGCAAAGAAGAAACTGGTTACGGAGCATAAAGACACAAAAGGTTTTAGACAAGACATCCATTCAAAGAAATCTGGATTTTGTGAAGCTGCTTTGAACACTTCTGCTGGGAACTCAGATCCTTGTCTTCCTTACTCTTGTGAATTACCTTTATGTTATTTTTCCTCAAAATGTACGTGTTCATTAGGAGAGTACGTGGACAGGGCGTCCCACTCCTCTCAGGACGGCGGAGACCGTGATGAAACAGTCGGGCACTGCTTCCCCCACGATTCTGTGCAGAAAGGGCAGGTGAAAGCTTTTAAAAAATCGGTGGCCCGCCCCGCTGCTCAGAAGGCTATTACTCCTTCAGAGGCAGTGGACAGATTTATGCCTCGGACAACACAGCTACAGGAGCGGAAAAGACGAAGAGAAGATGATCGTAAACTTGGAACTTTTCTTGAAACCAGCAGGAGCAGTAATGAGGTTCTGATTGGTCCTTTGCTCCCAGACATACCTAGAGTGGATATGCATGATGACTCACTGAATACAACAGCAACTTTAATTCGGAATAAACTTAAAGAGGTAAGATCATGTAAAGAAAACTTCTATGAGATGATTTGGTTATAGAACTAACACTAAATGGAGAATTATTTATGAGAACAACAGTATTGTCATTAATATTTGTAATTTTTGATGTGTTTTCCTAGAATTCTCTGTTAAATTAACTAAATTTGACTAACAAATTTATATGCTTCGATACCATGAATCCTTGTCTTAAACATTAAACAGAATACAGGGTGGGCAAAAGTAGATTTACAGTTGTGAGTACACGAAACACTGAATTTATTCTTGTAGTATTCATTAATTGCTGTATTATTCTCCATGCAAACAACTGTAAACCTACCTTTGCCCCCCTCCCCCGCATGTTTTGTACCCCTCTCTCTGTAAACGAGAGAAGCAGTGGTTTCAGTCAGTAAGGTCAGCCTGTGGGAGCAGAGCCCCCAAACCCATAGTTATAATACGAGCCAAAGTAGGGAACTGCTGTAAGTGATTACAGTTTATTTTTCT
Organism: Macrotus californicus; assembly: GCA_007922815.1. Lineage (NCBI taxonomy): Eukaryota > Metazoa > Chordata > Mammalia > Chiroptera > Phyllostomidae > Macrotus > Macrotus californicus. The sequence goes on from VMDR010016785.1 coordinate 18,278, forward strand.
TAAATTCAGAGTTATTTCAAATTACACCAAATTCAAAACACTGTTTCTTTGATGGAGGTGACCATAGAACGTAGTCTTAGGGTTTCCATTTCAAATGTAAATTTCTTCAATAGATTAGAACTAGATTTCTACCTAATAATTTTTAACATTATTTACATAATCATTTTTCAATTTCTGAGCACAAATGAAGGAAAGTTAACATTTGAGTTTGCTTTTGAAATACCTTATTTTGGGGCAAGACTTAGAAATCAAACTGAGGGAGAAAGACCATTCTCTTAGGTTCAGAAAGTGCTTTTCACACAATTGTACATGTTTTATAATGGGACTAAGGTACTTTAATTAATTTTTTGTATTTTTTTACCTGAAAATTATTATCTGATTAAGGATAAGGATTTGTTTTATAGTAATAAAAATCCATCCATGCAGGCCTGGCCGGCGTGGCTCAGTGGGCTGAAGTGCAGTCCTGTAGCCGAAGGGGCTGCTGGTTTGATTCCCAGTCTGGGCACGTATCTAGGTCGCGGTTCAATTCCTGGTCCAGGCGCGGGCATGTGTGATTTCTGGTCTGGCGCAAAAGGGGGCAACCAATCCCTGCTTCTCTCCCCCTCCCTCTCTCTCTAAAATAAAAAGAACAAACAAACAATGAAAAATGTGTCCTCGGATGAGGATTAAAAAAAAAATCCATGGACACAATTTCTATGTTTAAGCCTCTTGAAATTTTTCAGTTTGTGCTGGTGCCCTTCCTTCTTCACATACAGGTAAACTGAGGCATAGGTACAGATGCATAGGCTGTCTTAGCCAGAGCTGACTGTATTTTCAAGAAAAATGTGTTAGGTCCAAAGCCTACGTGTAGAAATAGAAGGACATCCCCCTGCCCTGCCACTCCTGAAACCCCCAACTCCATACCTTCTCTTTTTTTAACTACACCTTCTCGTAGTGATTAACTTACTTCTCCCAGAATTTAATTTTCATGAAAGCAGAGATTGTTTTGGCCTGATAGATGCCAAACTCCTAAAATAACATTGGCACTTAATGAATATTTAGTGCATGAATGAATAAACAAACCATGTTTTCGCTGTTTACTACAATGTTAAAAATTTTATCCAAATATTGTCAAGGCTTCAAAAGAATAATGGAAAATTAAAACATTTGATTTGTGAAGAAATGCTATTCTTTTATTTGCTGTTTAATTATAATTTCTAAAATATTTGTATAAAAAGAAAAAATAATAGAGCAACAAAAGGAGAAATACTTAATATAACTTACCAGTTTCCAATAATTTTCTATTTTAAGTGAAGGCCATTTTACTCTGCTTTAACTTATTGTCTACTCTTTTTCTCATGTTTGATTTCATTTTCCCTAAGAAATGAGGGCCATTCCTGATTATTTCTTCAATTGTTTCATCCCACCGCCCTCCAAGCCTCCATGTCACCCTTAAATATATCAGACATTATCAGTCTTTCAGGGTGTGCAGTCAGGATGCGTATCTGTATCCAAAAATAGCAAGTGACTCCAGATCTACGAAGGAATGTGGAAGTAGAGCATATGTTTACTCCTCTCCCCTCAATTCTTTTTTCCTGTTAAATTTCTTTAGAACTTTACTCCCATCAATGTTTGGACAGAAAACTCTGTGCCTAGGTTGTAGGCCGAAGCTTAAGCTTGGGCTGGCTCTGCTTCAAACATGATAGCAAGGATTGAACTACTGGGTGTCTATCCCATCTCTTCTGATAGTTAATTTACTCTTGTACTGTAAAAATTAAGATTTGCTGGTTCTCTTTTTTTAAACTAGGTGGCTTCACCTGTGCCAAAGCCTCCAGAGGACAAGTTGGAAGAAGTGCATACAAGCCATCCATTAAAACAAAGAAGAAGAATATAAGATTACTAGTAGCAATTTAGTATTTTCTAAAGGAGTAATTTATTTTTTATTTTTAGCCTGTCATTTTAATTCTTCAAGAGATTTGACTATTGGTATTTTTTTCAATGCATTCCTCTTTGTAATTTTGTTCAAGCTACTTGTCTAATTTAGTCTCATCTTTTAAAATTAGTTTATCATGGACAAAATACATGCCAGCCAACTGTTTCCCTTAATAAAACTTTTCCAGAAACTCCACCCAGTGCCTTTGCTTACATCTTATTGGCTAGAACTGGGCCCATGACTGTTCCTAACTGAGGAGTCTGGGATAGTGCCTGTTTTAGATTTCCAACTCCTGTCCTTGAGGAAGCAAGAGAAAAGAGGGTTGGGAGTGCCTGGTTCACAATATTTGCTACAAGACCCAAGGCTGCTAGCTAACTTAATAAATAAAATAAAATAGCTTATCATCACCTATTATAGATGTTATTTTGATCCATACTTAATATTACAGAAACTGTTCTTATAACATTACCTCTCACATAGCAGTAACTATATGTGAATTAATTGAAGGAAGTAAATACAGACAACCAGGATCTGTTTTTTATTTTAATACAAGTATTGAGTGATTCACATTCAAAAACTAGAAGTCAGGATGTGTCTAGGTGTCTGAATGCCAGGGCTTCAAAATCCAGACAAATCTGTAA
>VMDR010016786.1:0-20791 GCA_007922815.1 Macrotus californicus
AAAAGAGGATAGTCTGTCTCTTTCCCTTAAAACTGGTGGGATGTGGTGACTACTTTGACAGAGAGAACATAGTGAAAGAAATGAAGGGCGGCTTCCAGGGCCAGGTTGGAAAAGGTTACATAGCTTCTGTTAGCTGTCTCTAATAGGACACTTGCTTTGGAGCCTTGAATTGTCCTGTAAGAAGTCTGGATACCCTTGAGCACAAATCCTGAAGCAAAGATCACGTGAACAGACTATAAAGGGAATGACAGCCCTGAGGAGCTCTCCTGTTCCAGTCCCCAACAATTTGAGCCTCCCTAGCCCAGGCAGCAGACAAGAGAGTAAGGAAGCCTAGAGAGAGCTCCAGCCTCAGCCCCAGCCCCAGCCCCTGTGACCGTGTGAGAGGCTGAATGAGCACCACACAGCTGGGCCCATCCCTTGTCAACCCTGTAACCCTGTGGGTCTATGATGATGATGATGATGATGATGATGATGATGATGATGATGATAATAATAATAACAACAATAATAATAATAAAAAACAACGGTTGTGTTGTTTTACATCACTAAATTTGGGGGTGATTTATTTCAGCCAGGACTTTGTAACATAGCAATTGATACCCAGAACATTTTTCTTGTGATTCTCAAATTTTAGTGAAATCTCATAGACTCATAAAATGCTTGCTATAAGTGGGTAGATATATGGGCTATCTAAAAGACAGGTGGGCTATATTGCCTTCAGGGGGAAACAGATAGCATCCTCAGATACAAAAACAGGAGGCAGATGGAGCCAAGAATGAACTTGGCCTAGAAAATGTGTGGAGTGTGTCAGCCTTTCACAGGCCCTGGAATTGGGGGTCCAGCAAAAGGGCAGAGCCTGCCCAAGTAACACCTAGGTTTCATTTGATGGCAATGTCTGCAAATCTTACATGAGGTGTATATACATCAGATCTAGTTCATGTTCCCAAGTTCTTTTGTGTCACTGAAAGCTCTAAACCAGAGGCGTCCAACCCACAGCCCAAGGGCCACATGGGGCCCAGGGTGACTATGAATGTGGTGCAACATAAAATCATAAACTTTCTTAAAACATTCTGAGATTTCGTGTATGTGTGGGATTACATTTTGCAATGTATTTAATGTGTGGTCCAAGACAACTCTTCTTCTTCCAGTGTGGCCCAGAGATGCCAGAAATTTTAACTCCCCTGTGACAGTTTCTCTACATGGTCTTTTGGTTCCTTCCAATACTAAATGAAAGCAAAATCATTTGAATGCCTGGGTCTTGAAATATTGATCTTGAGTGGGAATCAGCCAGTTAATTTTTTTTAGCCCTTACCCAAGAATACATTTATTGATTTTAGAGAGAGTGGAAGGGACAGAGGGAAAGAGAGAAAGAGAAAGATTGACGTAAAAAAAATATCAATCGGTTGCCTCCTATACACGCCCTGACCAGGTATGAAATCCACAGCCTACATATGTGCCCTGACTGGGGATTGAACCCAGAAACTTCTCATGTACAGAGTGATGCTCCAACAACTGAGCCACCTGGCCAGGGCCAGGCAGTTAAATTTTTATACACAGGATGAAGCTTAAAGGAAGGGACTCATGTGATAAGAAAGTGCCTTCCCTATCTGGCTGTAATTTACTTACTATAAGTTAACTATGTTTTTAATATTAATCTTTTTGATGACAGATTATTAAGTAAAATGCGATTTGAATTTTAAACTGTGAAAAGTTTAAATTCAAGTGACACTTAAACGTATTTAGAAATATGTGTTAAATGTGCCTTGGCAATGAAAAAGAAATACTAATTATCAAAATATGTTCTAAACAAAAGTACATTCCTCATGGAGGTAGAACTATGTCTCAGAAAAGGTATCAGCTGGGATTACAACTTCCCGAGAATGGACTACAGATGTTTGAGCAGCTGGCTCTTGAAATATCATCTTTAGAGATACACTCTGCTAGTCAGGTGAAGACAGCACAGTTAAGTGGGGGCCTAAGAGCCTTTTCAAACAAGTAGGTTTGGACATTTTCCTGTCCCTAGTTACTAAGTGTGCATCCTTGGGTAAATTACTTCACCAATCTTAGCCTTATTTAGTCCATGTTTACTGAAGGTGGCTGTTCTTGCCATCTTTGGGGACTGAATTTTAGCTTGTCAGGGCCTAGGACATGGTTATGACAAGTCATTTTTCTGGCTATCTAACCAGGAGACTTCAACTGAGGGCATCTTTTTCTCCTGTAAGTGTTTCTTTAATAGGGAGTCACTTTGAGGCAGACTACTTAGGATGACTGGTTAATCAATTGTAGCCTGAGATGGATTGATTTCATGGTGCTTGTACTTTCCCTCCTCTCTATGAAGAACTGAGTGAGCAGTGCAAATCATCCATATTCTTTTGCAAATGACTTTGCAGTTCTGCTAACCAAGACGGGGACTGTATTTCCCCGTTCCTTGACTCTAGGTTCAGCCATGCGACTTTGGACAGTGGGATGTTAGCAGAACTAATTCAAATAGAGGCTTGAAAAACTGCTTGTGCAATTGAGTTTGCACTTCCTGCCGTGGACAGGTAGAGGCCATGCCCAGGCCAGCGTGCAGGACTTAGGGAGGTGAAAGACACATGGAGCAGGGCTACTCCCAGCCAAACACAGCTCAGAGTAGTCAACCTCCGGCTTATGCAAAGATGCCGTAGAATCAATGAATAACCATTCTTTTAAGCCACTGAATTTTAGGGTGGATAATTCTGTCCCACTGATACATTCCCTGTTCATTTTATAAATCTATCCTAGCTTGGGTGATATATATAAAATCACACCAGATATGAGGGACTCCCTAGCAAGGATTTTCTCCTTGACCTTTCTACTAGCATCTTCTGGTTTCTTGGCAGGATACCTTGAGATATAACTTAAAACTAAGCATGACATTTGGTCACTTGCTTTATTCAATCATTCATGCTAGCTGTCCCTGACTCTGAGGTCTATGAGAGGGAATGCAAGATTTATGGAGGTGATAACTGTATCTAATGAATTTTTCAAATAGAATTTTCCAGGAGGGTAAATGGATGTAAAGGGTATTTTTATTTGAAAATCACCATTATTTGAGTATCTGGGAGCTTCTGCCTGATTGTAGTATGTCCATGGAACAGAGAACAGTTCTTAAGTACTCTTATTGAGTACTCTTATATGTAACCACTGGTTGTTTCCCTAATATATTATATATTGTTTTAATTTTATGATTTGGGGAACGTCCACAGGGAGCAAGCAGATATGTGCATTTTCTTTCTGCATAGTTTCTTCCTTCTTCCTGAGAATTGTCTATCTTATCTCTTTTATACAGACAAAATATTTGGGGGAGGTGGAAAGGAACATTGGAAGGCAATTCATCATTACAGATAAACTTCAGATGGGAATTGCTAGAGAGTGCACTTTAGCTCAGTAGAGAATATCCAACACAATTTCATACACGATTTTGAGCTGATGTGAGCTGTGTTCTGTTTTGACAGGCAGTTTTTTTCCCCCCCCCAGTGTTTGTTTCTAGTCTCTGGAGACACATTTGGCTTCAGGGAACTGTTAAAGTAACAGGTGAATTTGATAACTTGCTTTCTTGTGTTTTGATCACTAGTGTACCTTCGAATGGGGTGAGGATTGTATTATTTATCCATTACCTATATTTATGATACCCCATGTGTTGCTGAGCACTGCTTGAATGTACATCAATTTATATAACACATGGATTACCAAAGGCACAAGTACACAAATTTTCTACAAAATTGAAAGATCAGTAGGAACTGTGAAAACATTTTTTGGTTCATTATTTCCTAAGCTACCATTGGGACCACAGCAAATGCTCTTCAGTAGCATATGAGATGACCTTAGGTGGCACCTGGACAAGGCATTCAATGACATAAAATCATCTAGTGAATGCTATTTCCTTTCCAATACTATACACTCATTCTAATTATATTCAATACAAAGGTCAGGATGATGTTAGTATGTGTTTACCACTTCTCAAATGCTATCAATTTTTCACAAAAAGCAAGGGCACATTATCAAGCTAGTATCCAAATGTCATTGTTTGCTTTTCTTTGTATTTATTTCTATGAATGCCTTCTACTTGTGGCAGGTAACAATGGCAGTATAAGTGTCTCTTGAAAATAGCAAGAGTCATGAAGGTGGCATGCATGAAGGTTGACTGAAAATTGGGAAACACTAATCTAGTCCCAGACATATGTAGAGTCTGCTGCCCAGTAAGGGGAACTCATTTCTCATGATAATACATCCTATGGAGGAAATTTAAGGTGCTATTTGGAGTTATAGTTAGCAATCATTTACATTAATGATAAGGAACAGAAGGTCGTCTGCTTCTGAAATGGTGTATAACACATATGTGTCTTTCTACTAGGGAGTCAGCTTAATTAGCTGGGAATAGGATGGACTTTTAGACTGACCTGGGTCTGAATTCCAATTCTACCAATGGGTGACATGCATAAGTTGATTAACCTCACTGTGCTTTAATTGCCTCATCTAAATTGTGATGAGAATGATATCAAACTCAGTGTCATGAGGACTAAATAAGACACTGTAAATAAACCCTGGCTGAATGCCTGAGCTGGTCCACAGTGGCTTGTCGGCCCCTGGCTCTGGAGTGCACTTTCATGTGATAGGGAGCATGTTGATATTCTTAGACTCTTTTTCAATTGAACATACAGAGCCACATTTTCACAGGAGACACTATTAAGGTGACCAGTTTCAAAGTTGGAAATGTGTAGTATGACCCTCTCCCATACTTAGACATTACAGGACTGCCTTGAGTAAGCTCTGACGGTGGCGGTAGAGCCCTTCAAAGTGTTTCTAAGAAATTTATGGACCTCCTGTGGGCCAAGTGCTCTGTATATTTCATATCATTTTCATAACAGCCTTAGGAGCTACAGGTAAAGACTGCAAGAATGGTACCGTGTCTGAGTTCCCATGAGTAGTACGTGGTAGAGCCAGGGCTTGATAAATTTTAGTTGGAGAATGAATAATCTATGTGCTATCACACAGGTGGACTATGTGCAATCACACACTAAGATATCAAGTGCTCTCAGCTTTGCAGGAAGCCATGCAGAGTAGAGTTAAGAAGACAGACACTTTACTGCCTGTGTTGATAGCTTGGTTCTGCCGCTTCCCTGCTCAGTGACTTTGGGTGTTCATCAAGGTCAGATTCTTCTCTGAAATGGGAGTAGTCATACTAATTCAAGGATGAATTGTCATAAGATTAAATGAGAAAATTCCTATAAGCATGATGTCCCTGACATGTAAGAAGGTATATTACAAATTAGCTGTGAAAGTTAGAATGTTGCTGGTGCATAGTCAGGTGTGAAACAATGTAGGGTGAGGAAATGAATGGTATTGGGCAGACCAGTTCTTTCAAAATCCTGAAACTCTTGACTTGTTTCATCCCCATTGGGTGGATCTGTACCTGCAGTTTTGCACTTACTTGAACACTGGTGGAAGTTTAATAAATAAATGCATGTATGTGAGTGTGTATATGTGTGTAACAGAGAGAGAGAGAGAGAGAGTGAGGGAGAGAGACAATCCAGGTACTCATTCTTGTAACAAGACACAAGTTCCAGCCACTTCATAAATAATGCATCATTCCCTGCATGGCTTTGTGCTGCTGCATTCCTCTGATCGACAGCTGGGTCTACGTGCCTCCTGTCTGTACTTTGGTACAATCTTCTCCGAGCTCAGGTAGTGTCCTGCCTGCTGCCTGAATTAAAAAACAAAAAACAAAAACAAGCAGCTGAGATTTGTTAAATTGCTGTCTTTTTATACAAGGGTTGGGTCACTATTCTAAAATATTCTATACCTGTGTTTCTCAAACTTCAGCTGTATCAGAATCACCTGGCGGGCATGTTAAACACAGCCTTCAGGCCCACTGTGGGCGTTTCTTATTTAATAAGCATGGGTGGGCCTACGAATTTGCATTTCTAACCACTTCCCAGGTGATGCTGATATTCTTGGTCTACAGATCCCAGTTTGAGAGACATATTTGTGCACTAAAATTTTAGGCACTTCTGTTTAAGAGGATGTTCAAGAATTTCGCGCCTCTTGAATCTTACTTAACACCATCAAAATTAGCTCCTCTTCTTGAAAGAGAAAGTATAGTCCTGCCCAGGTGGGCCTGGATGATATTCCGCCTCCAGATTTCTATTTTCTGGAAAACCTATTATGCCTCTCCAGTCTACCTCCTGACTCTGAATTATGATGATCTCAGTACTTCTGATAATGATGAAATTCATATGTGGAATAGGTAGAGCTTCTGAAGTTCAAGTTCACAAATCACAGGATAAATTTATTTTTAATTTCCACCATCTCTTTTAAATTTATTCAGGGGGAGATTATTTTCTTTTTTGAATGAACTCTGGAATGTCTATGACTTTTCTAGTCACTTCCACTAACAGGTAAAATTGCAGCTGGTTTATTTGTTTTTAGTAATTGAAGTGTTCTGTTGAAGACACTCTCCAAAACCCTGACTAAATGCAATGAGAACTGCTCTCCCCTGCTTCCAGCTTCATCCTGTTTCATTCAGTGGGTGAGTCTGTGAATGAGAAAAGGACCTCTGATAGCTTCACCTGTACTTCTCTGCCCAAGGCTTCTCCTCTTTCCTCACCAGATGCTCTTCAGATTTCCAGAGCGGTTGGGCCGGATAGGAAGGAAGGGGGTGGGAGGAAATTGAGAGGATAGAGTGATTCTTATTTGGCTTGGTGCTCTGATGCCAAGCAGATGGTCAAACCTTACTTTCCCTTGTGTGATGCTTTTATTAACTCATTGGAGGTTTCCTGCTGGTCCTGAACTTTCATAGTTGCCTTGACCTGGATGGCTACATCTCTATTACAGGTAATTTATGGACTCCTTCCTCACATTTTAGAGATTAGCAACTCTCCTCTATATTTTTACTGCTGGGGACCTGACCCTATGGGAAAGAACCCTCAGTAAATCTATGCTGGATCTCTGTCCCCCATCCAACCCTCTTCTTAATCACAGGAAGAATCAATGCATCTCTTGACCTACTGAACTTGAGTCTGTAGGAATCCTAAGTATGCAGTCTTTTCCCAGCACCACTAAATCAGCTCACTGACTTGTTCCTCATATTATATTTCTTGGGGAGCAGAGAGGAGAAAAATCTCAATTCCCTAATGATCCTCCAGCTGGAAAAGATGACATATCCTTTTTCCAAGTAGCCCATGGAAGCTTTTTTCCTAGAGCACTGTCCCCCTTTTCCCCAGAGGGTGGACTCACAGCAGAGTAACATTCTTTCCAAAGAACTCTCTTTGTGAATCTTCCTTCTCCACATGATAATGGATGCCTTGGTCTAGACAAGGGTTTTGAATGTGATGGAATTGGTGGTGCTCAGATTTCTTTCACTGATTCTTCAGGGGCTGATTTGGTCATGTGCTTTGTAATGTCACATTTCTTGAAACACTGGGGCCTACTTGAAACTTCAGTTTTAATATCCTTGAGTTCAATCAACCCACCCAAATTTTATTTTCTCACATGTAGCTATATTATCTCCTGCAGAATCAATGGAGCTAACCTCAACATAATTCAACAGAATCCAATTCTTGAGTTTATTCCAGGCATGGTGCTAATTCCAGTGATGCAAATATTGATATGTATAGATGCTCACATCAAGGTGCTCAGAGTCTAATAGAGAGGACAATCATGTAAAAAAAAAAAGAGCAAAAAAGAATTTCCGCAGGAAAATAGTGGTTTCACTTTTCAAGAACAGGAAGTAGAAGATGTATTGACCCCTGAATTGAGTTGTGAAGGTGAAAGAGAGTTTACCAGGTAGAAGGGGAGGTGAAGAAATGAGATGATAGAAATGTTATCCAGTAGCCCCAAGCCTCAGTCTAAGTATTTGTACAGTAATAGTACCTGTCTCAGAAGACTGCTCATCATAATATCTTGTATTTAACTTCAGGTTCCTAAGAAGTAGGCACCAAGAAAGAATTAAACATGCAAGGATTTTATTTGGAGAAATGTCTATGAGAGACAATGGGTAAGACTCACTCTCCATCTACCAGACTTTGTTACCTGGCCCAACTTAGATGCGGGGGGGGTGGGGGGTTCTATAAAATTATTTTCATCTGGACCCTTGCCTCTAAGCTAAAACTCTATGCCACTGAAGACAAGGACAGTGTGGTGGTTAGTTAGCCACCCTTTTATGCCATGAGTTGCCTTTGCCACGAAGGTGCCTAGATGAATTATAGATGATAGAAGGCCACCAAAGAATTTTAAGCAGTAGTGATATTTATATTGTAAAGGTCATAAGGCCACCAGTGTCAGTGGATCGAAGGGTGTCATGGAAATGAAGGCAAGGGAGCCAGCATTAAGGTTTCTGCAGTAGTTCAGGCAAATGATGAGGATGCCCTAGATAAGTGAGAAGTAAGAGGAGTGGACCAGGTTTAGAGGAGTTCAGGGGTAGGCCTTAAAGATCGGTTGAATACGAAGAGAATGGAAAGGGCTGGCTGGCTAATATCGTGATGTGGCTAAGTGGGTGAATATGTGTTACTCACCAAGTTTGAAGAAAATGAGGTAGGATCCCATTCAGTGGATACAGTACTTTTTAGACCTTTCTTTCAAATCTCGAAAAACAACAAAAAGGTAAATGTGTATGTTGGGAAGTTCCAGTAGGTTGTTCACCCTGCAACTGGGGCAATTTTCTTTGAGGTGTCTTGTTTTATTGAGAACATATATGCAAATTTTATATTCTATTCCGTTGTATGCCTAGCCTGTTATAAAATGAAATAATGTTTTAAATACTTTAAAAAAATATTTGCATGAAATTTACAAATTTATTCTCCCATCTTGAAAGCATTTAGAACATTAGAGACTGAAATTCCCTTGACCACCACTAATAATCCCTATCTCCTCTCAACTCTCTAGAAATAATCACTACTTATTTGTGGTTTTTATCCTTACAAATTTGCACTCATTTTTATATGCTGGGAAAAGATACCATGTTTTTGCATTTTATAAGTAAATATTGCATTGTATAAAATTCTTCAACTTGATCACTCAAAAAACACATTGTTGACATCTATCTATATTGATACAGATAGGTGAGTTTATTCTTTTAATTTACTTCCTGGGAGTCAAATTGATATTTCAGGAAGATGAACTACATTAATCTTGTGCCTTTGGATATTCCTGGCATTCTGTTGCATTTCCTCAGTATTACATTAGCTCAATTACAAACACAAGATTATGGAAGCAAGATCTTCTCTCCCTGATATAAGAGCAATCTGCTTGTCTGTATGATGATAATCACTCATACTTATTGGTGCTATGGGCCAGACACTGTTCTATGTGTAGGACATGTATTCACAACAACTCTATGAGGTAGCTGTGGTAATTATACTGCAATGGCAGATGAGAAAATGAAGCATGCAAAGTTTAGGTCAGTGGGGTTATATAGGCTTTGAATGGCAAAGACGTGATGCTTGCCCAGACAGTCTGATTCCAGAGCCTGTGTTCTTTATTTGTATTTTTATTTTATTGTTGTTCAAGTACAGTTGTCTGCCTTTCTCCCCCACCACTCCCTCCCACCCCAGCCCCACTTCCCTCTCCTGATTCCACCCCCCTTGGTTATGTCCATGTGTCCTTTATAGCTATTCCTGAAAACCATTCTCCCCTTAACCCCCATCATCTCCTCCCACCTCCCCTCTCGTCACTGTCAGATTGTTCTTAATTTCAATGTCTCTGGTTATATTTTGCTTGCTCATTTGTTTTGTTGATTAGACTCCACTTAAAGGTGCGATTATATGGTATTTGTCTTTCATTGACTGGCTTATTTCACTTAGCATAATGCTCTCCAGCTCCATCCATGCTGTCACAAAGGGTAGGAGCTCCTTCTTTCTTTCTGGTACATAGTATTCAATCGTGTAAATGTACCATAGTGTTCTTAACCATTTTACCAAACTACCTGGGGGAAATATGCGTGATGCAATTAAAAATCTCAGCAGATTTCTTTGTGTTCCTCAAGGCAATGAGATATGCAATGAGCCATGCTCTTAATATTGAACTTGAGCCAGACAGCTGCAGCCAAATGATGCTTCTCATCACTCATTTCTGAGGTTGCACACTGGCCTGTTTACAGGTTTAGGTGCCTATTAATCAGGTGAACTGAAGCCAGATAGGTGGTGTTGCATCTGCCCAGTGGATGTGTGGAGTGTACGGTATGGTGCCAAAATCCTGAGCAGCTCATTCTGCAAGATTAACCCAAAGAACTGGGGGAACAGTGAGAAGTCCATTTTCATGGAAGGACAATGTTCTGTAAGAAGACTTTTAGTGCTTGCTTTTTCTCCTTCTGTTGTGGTCCTGAAAGGACAGTGCCAGGCTGGTGGATGGGTGCTCTGAGATGAGGTGAAATGACACCTATTAAAAGGTGTGAAGGTATGAATACCATTGGCCCTGCCTTTTGTTTCTTCCTTAGTGTGATTGTTAGCTTCGACACTGCATTGGGGGTGGGGTGGTGGGTGGTGGGGCAGTGGGGAGGAAATCTTGTACTTAGTTTCTTTCACTGACATACACATAGCCAGAGGTTCAGAATGTTGGGGTGAATGAGCTGCAACTTTGCTTTCCTTCCTCTTGCACTCTTTAAATACAAAGTGATTTCAAATTCTATTGCCGAACACTTTGGGTCTCCGAACCGATGTATCAGGGTGAAAAATAAAAATAGCATGGTTTGAAAGCTGGCAACAGTTTCTCTTAGGGGAGAAAGCAATCTCAATTTAGGCAAGTGCCTTGATAAAACACTTAGGATGCAGGAGATGAAAACCGGGTAATGACTAGGAAGGCAATAGTATTATGGAGAAAAAAGCTCTAATGCAAATAGTTTGCATAAGGAATAAACTAGAATTTGGGAAAGGGCAGAAGTGAGAAAGGAAGGAAGCCATGCTATACAGTAGGAGGACCAGATAGGAGGAAGATGGTGGGCAGAGGGAGCTTGATCAGTGCCTGAGGGCTGAGTGGCTAATGTCCAATTTTAACTCTTAATTTTCTCTCTCTCATTTCCCTGCAATGTAATCATCATCATTATTATCATCATTCCCCTCAGGACTTGTGCAACATAACACCATCATAGCTTTTGAAGTGAAGTTTAAAAAAAGGGGTGCTGGCTGGGGTGGCTCGGTGGGCTGAGCACCGGCCTACAAACCAAAGGGTTGCCGGTTTGATTCCCAGTCAGGACATGTGCCTGGGTTGCAGGCCAGGACCCCAGCAGGGGCGCTCGAGAGGCAACCACACACTGATGTTTCTCTTCCTCTCTTTCTCCCTCCCTTCCCTTCTGTCTAAAAAGAAATTAAAAAAAGAAAAAGGGACCAAGTTCCTATCTGGGTAAACCTGAAGCAGAAAAAATGTGAATAGTGCAGTCACAGGAGAGGAAGTGAAATGAGACCAAGGATAAAGCAGAAACTGGAATGTATCTCAGAGAAGATGTTTGACTTCTCATAAGATATGGGACATTGGTCTTGAGCCAATTTTCTTTAAATCCTGCAGGGTGGTATTAGCAGACACTTGAGTGACACAAAGAAAACATAGACTCAACTGAAACTTGCAGGGATTTCTCATTGATCTCTACAGAAAATCTCTAAAATTAAATAGCCTGTTAGGCTGTAGTCAATGCAGATACTCCATCATCTCACATCCCTCTTTATATCCATGATAATGTTTAATTTGGGCTTGTTCGGCTCAGTTTCTTAGGTTAAAGTGCAGGATACTGTGGAGGGCAGAACACAGGCTCTGGGTCAGGAACATATGGGTTGGAAGACTATTTGTGAACTCTGCACTTTCAGATTACTTTATCTCTAAGGCACAGGTGGCAAACACAAGGCCCATGGGCCAAATCCGGTCCTCCACCTTGTTTTACCTGACCCAGCACCTTATTCCTACCTGGTGGCAGTGCTGAGCTCTCACTTAAATATTAAAGAGTAGTTACATTTATACAGTCCTAAAATTACATTTGGCCCTTTGAAGGCAACTGTGAGGCTATTGTGGCCCTCGGTGAAAATGAGTTTAACAACCCTGCTCTATGGTATTTTTTCTTCATAGTACTTATCCTAGTATATAATGATTTTTATTTGGTTTGCTTATTTTTTGTTTATTTACTCAGCAGAGGACAGACTGCAAGAGCCGTGATAGAGCGGCTATGCCTGTTTCGTCAGTGTTGTACCCTTAATGCCTGGTAAATAACGGATACTCCATGTATAAAGCTTGAATTAATTCATAGACTCTTTTTACTTTCTGTTCATAAACTAGAGAACAATATGAATGAGAGAGTGTTTCATGGAAAATGTGAGCCTTCTTTGCCTTCCAAAGTTATGGGTTTGTTCTTTTCTGGACTGGCTGATGGCCCATGGCCATGCTCTCTGACTTTCCACAGCCTGCAACACTGACACTATGTCCTTCATTATGTGAAGGTGTTGGAAGAAAACAATGTAGGGAACTCAGTATAGCTCTGCAAGGCATGCTAAAAAAAAAAGACCAAGGGGGGAGAAGCATAAAATGGAGTAAAAATAGCCTCTTCAACAAGTGGTGTTGGGAGATCTGGACAGCTACATGCAAAAAAAAATGAATCTTGATCACCAACTTACACCATACACAAAAATAAATTCAAGGTGGATAAAAGGCTTAAATATAAGTCATGACACCATAAAAGTCCTAGAAGAGAACACAGGCAGGAAAATCTGACATTCCACGCAATGGTATTTTCACTGATATGTCCCTTAGAGCAAGGGACATAAAGGAAAGAATAAACAAATGGGGCCTCATCAAATTAAAAAGCTTCTGCATGGCTAAAGAAAACAGCATTAAAAAGAAAAGGGAATCAACTATCTGGGAAAAAATATTTGCCAATGATATCTCAGACAAGGGTTTGATCTCCAAAATATACAAAGAATTAACACTACTCCACTCCAGGAAGACAAAAAATCCAATTAAAAAATGGGCAAAGGACTCAGACACTTCTCCAAGGAGGAAATACAGAGGGCCCAGAGACATATGAAAAGATGCTCTGCATCACTAGCCATCAGAGAGATACAAATTAAAACCACCATGAGATACCACTTCACACCGGTCAGAATGGCCATCATAAACAAATCAACAAATAATAAGTGTTGGAGAGGGTGTGGAGAAAAGGGAACCCTAGTGCACTATTGGTAGGATTGCAGACTGGTGCAGCCACTGTGGAAAACAGTATGGAATTTCCTCAGAAAACTAAAAATGGAACTGCCTTTTGATCCAGAAATTCCACTGCTGGGATTATACCCTAAGAGCCCTGAAACACCCATCCAGAAGAACCTATGCACCCCAATGTTCATAGCAGCACAATTTACAATAGCCAAGTGCTGGAAGCAACCTAAGTTCCCATCAGTAAATGAATGAATCAAAAACCTAGACAGGGGGAGGTTAAGAATAGTATAGGAAATGTAGAAGCCAAAGAACTCGTATATATGACCCATGGACATGAACTAAAGAGGGGGAGTGTGGGGGTAAGGGGTGTGCAGGGAGTGGGGTGGGGGGAGGAGATGGGACAACTGTAATAGTATAATCAATAAAATATATTAAAAAAAAAAACCTATGGTACATTTACACAATGGAATACTACACAACAGAAAGAAAGAAGGGGCTCCTACACTTTGCAACAGCTTGGATGGAACTGGAGAACATTATGCTAAGTGAAATAAGTCAGGCGGTGAAAGACAAATACC
Source organism: Macrotus californicus (assembly GCA_007922815.1). Taxonomy (NCBI): domain Eukaryota; kingdom Metazoa; phylum Chordata; class Mammalia; order Chiroptera; family Phyllostomidae; genus Macrotus; species Macrotus californicus. The sequence continues at coordinate 13,728 of VMDR010016786.1, forward strand.
ATATGATCTCACCTATAAGTGGAACCTAATCAACAAAACAAACAAATAAGCAAAATACAACCAGAGACATTGAAATTAAGAACAATCTGATAGTAACCAGAGGGGAGGCGGGAGGGGATGATGGGGGGTAAGGGGGAGAGTGTCTTTAGGGACAGCTATAAAGGACACATGGACAAAACCAAGGGGGGGTGGAATCAGGGGAAGGAGGTGGGGATGGCTGGGTTGGGGGGATAGTGGTAGGGGAGAAAGGCAGACAACTGTACTTGAATAACAATAAAATAAAAATAAAAATAAAAAAAAAGACCAAGAATATGCCCTTGAGGTGGGAAAGATCTGCAACATCACTACAGTGATGAGTGTTTGTTACTGGCCCGCACTGCTGTCCATCCGCCAGACCCAGGAAAAGGAGCTGGTTCCCCTCTGACGCTGCGGGGCTCTTCCCTTCATTTTTGTCATGAGAAGGTCTGTGCAAGTTTGATATTTTTTCATTGATAATGACCACGGAAGAGAGCCATTGCCAAGCACAAAGCAGAAAGTCAAACATAAAAGTTACAAGAAAGGAATGCACTTTTGCAAAGACCAAGAAAGAGGCTAACTGGAAGAAAAGTGAGAGAACAGTTCTGACTGTAAGAAAAAGGGCAAGTGGGGTAGTGAGCACATAGCATAGCACACAGATGATGTGCTGGGGGATTGTGCAAGTGACACCTGTGTGATTTTGTGAACCAGTGTCACCCCAATAATGTCAATAAAAAGGGAGAAAAAAGAAAAAGAGTAGGACAAGAGACAGACATCATAAAATACAAAAGTGACTCGGAGGAGAAGGTTCTCCCTGTTTGAGCATGGGACTTAGCCTTTTAACTCAAATAGTAACACTGGAGGCCCTAATTAAAATTTGTAAGTAGGTAGGTATCACCTCAGAGAGGTAATTATTAGGGAAAGCTGGTTTGATCTGTGGGCGGAGTCTAAGGTGAAAGACCAAGGGCGCAAGAAACCTGGCTCCTGGACTGTGTGAAGGAAGAGAATTCACCCAGGGTTTTATGTGAGAAAGAGTCCAAAATTTTCAGAGAGTCTGTCTACCAAGCCACTTAGGAATTGCCTACTCTGATGGCTTTAGGTTGTTTTCCTGTTCATTAAAAAAAACTTTTAACATGGGCACTACCAGTTGCAACAGTTATGTACGTGTTACTTATGTTCAATGAAAGAAGCTTTGAGGCAACTTGGATCCTCGGTTTGGCTCTGTCTTTACCAGATTCTGTGACTCAGGCAAATCATACAGCCCTCTCTGAACCTTCTCTTCTCATATATAAAATAAAAGATTACTGAGGTGACCTATGTCACACAGCTCAGGGGGCTTTGAGGTTTTCGTGTCAGCTCTGTCCAGTTATAAGGTTGCACCCTTCTTTTGAGTTCTCAGGTTCCGCTGAGTTGCAGAGGGTATCCACAGGAGGCAAATAGAAGGGGACTGGGATTCATAATTTAACACCACTCCTGATGGCCAGTCCTTGGGGCAGTGACACATATGACAAAGTTAAGTCCTCACTGTATACCCACAGGGGGCACAGATGATAAAGGCACCTTAACCTGGGGCATGAAATGTTCACCTCCGCATTATAACTGAATGCCTTGTTGCGCTGTTCTCAGAGGGTAGAGCAGACTTATTTTTCAAATCTTTGTGTGGAGGTGTAAAAAAACCCCTGAGCCTCCCATTCTGTAAAGAAAAGGAAGAAAGCAGAACAGTTCAGTTCCATGTTAAAATTCTCTGAACTAACAACTACCTCGATGCTAGCCTGGATAATCTCTAAACTCTCTTTCATCTTTGAAATTCACATACTATGAATTTAAAGCCAAAAGCAACAGTATGCTCCTTTTTCTTCTGGTGCCACTAATTACATGGAGAAAATCTTAGTCTCTTTAGGATTGGAAGCTACAAAAATGTTTAGAACTCCAAGGCATAGAAGCAGTAGAATGGCAGCATCAAACCTAAGGCTTTATGCTCATGACTTATTGAATTTATGATGCCAAATTGCTGTTGCACAATTTTTCAGAAAGATGGGTATGGTCTTGGAAAGCCAGTCTCTTATGAATTTCATGGTTATCTAAGTTCATTAGCATGCTGATTTCTAACCAGTAGATGCCCCAGGAATTGTTCAAAGAGGTCTGTCTATATGGGAAAATGGTAGAAACCACAATCATTCACTTAACACTCTGAGAGTCATAAGCAAACATTGCAGACCTTTCTCCTATGTACACTGACATTTTCCTTCATAGCTCAGTCTGTTTAATCAGCTTTCACGATGCTCCTTGAACCATGGGCAAGCACTGCCGTTTTGGGTTTGTTCTGTCAACTGAAGTAGTCCAGAAGCACCAGCAAGCTATTCCAAACTGCTAAGAATGTATAATCTAGCATGAGGGTATCTGCCTCAGAAGAGAGGCAGATGCAGAAGAGAGCTTAGGTTTTCATTCATTTACTTATATTTCCATTCATTCATCAATCCATCTGTCTGTTTGTCCATCTATCATTGGGCATCCAATGTATCAAGCACCACGATAGGCAACAAAAGATTTTTAGATAGTTCTATGTGGAAATGAAGGTCAGGAAGCAGGAAAGAGATACCTATTTCATTTCACGGTCAGGTGGTATGGAACGATCCAGGGTGTATGCAGTTGCCACATATTTATTAGAAGGGAGTGGCTGCTGTGAGCAGTAATCTGGGGTGAGGCTGCCCTTCCGGCCACTATGGGACCTGAAAGAGTCTTAATGCTGCTCCCGGGAGGAGGCAGGAGTCCCCAGGGAATGAGGGAGGCTGTCACTTTCTCTCTATAGTCTAGGCTCAGAGAAAGTGACACTTAGGGCTCCACATGGCGCGCACATCTCCCCAGGCTCCTCTTTGCTACTATCTTCTCACTGCAAGCTCTGCAGGGAATTAGATGCTGCTCTACTGTAATACAAAGTTAATTAATAATCTAAGCACACACTCCCTCCAAGGGAGGTACTCAGATGAAACTACTTAAATGTGCCTGCCTAAAAGCAAAGCAATTAACCTAGAAAGTTACACACCCAGGATGTCAATCCCTGATCTATTTTCTTCTGCAGAAGAGATTTAGGAAGTTTATATTTTTATCCAGGATATCATCCATTTTTATTTCTCTTCCCCAAAGGTCAGATAGTTTTTTTTTGCTGGCCTAGTGGGAGAGGTCTCAACAGCCTTCCTGAATGGATATTTTGTGTAGAGTCCTAGAAAAACTTAAAAAAAAAGCCAACTCTGGTGGTCAGAGAAAGCTCACGTGCCTCATCTGAGAAATAGGAATCATGGAACCTCAGGGGCTATTTATTGTAAGGAGTAGATGGGCTGCTGTGCAGACAATAGTTAAAGACTTGGCACGTCAGCAGAGCTCAATAGTTGCTACTGCCTTTAAGGAAAATATTGCTGTCCTCTGGGTTATGGGAAAGCCAGTAAAAGCAAAATATTTCTGTTGCATCATTGGTTACAGTTGCCTAAACTCAGTCTGGGACACAAGAATGCTTATTGGACGTTCACCTGATGGGTGAAGAAGGAGCAAAGAGGGAGAAAGGTGAAGGAGGAGGAAGCAGCCTTTGTTAGAAGATGCTGGGCTCGCTGAGACAGATGGCTGCTCCAAAGAATGAACATCACTTTGAACTTGCCCTTCTCTTGGAGTGCAGACAACATTATTAGTTAATTAGCCCTTCCCTGTCTGGTGGAGGGATGTTCCAGACTCCTGTGGTTTTCAGGATGTTGAAGCTGCAGGAGCCAACATTCAGAGGGGCCAGGCTGAACAGAAAGAGCCTCTTCCTGGGGGTCTCTCTTCTGTTAAAAGGAGCCCTGCTGTGTGTTCATTTCTTCCTGCTCCAGGACTCTCTGCTGTCTTCACCACCAGCCCCGGAAGGGCAGCCTGTCCCTCCTGACCGGTGCTATGGAAAGAGAACAGGCTGAAACGGGAGGTCTAAATTCATTCCTTCCAACACAGCACAACCGAACGTGGTTGGTGAAGAATGTTTTCTCTGGGTTAACTAACTGGATGCAAGTCCCAGGTCTGCCATTTACTTAATCTTCATAAGCCTTGGTTTCCTTGACTCATCATGGAAATAGTAATGCCGACCTCATAGGGTTGTTGAAGACAGCAGAGCTGCAAGGTGGAAAGAGCCAAGTTCTAAATCACTACTCCTTTTGCTAATAAGGCATATGTTTAAATTTTGTATATATAGGAAATAAAGAGCCATTGTCCAAGGTGCTGCTGCTAATAGAGTCTTGCTCTTTAATAACACTTCTGGTGACAAAGTGCATTCACGTGCCACTTGCTCTACTTTGCAACAGTCTAAAGTCCCTTAGTGAGTTCAACAATGATTCAAGCAGGTCTTTTTTCATGCAGCCTCTTTACTATGCATATGAATTCTCTTTTTTTGAAGACCTTCCAATATTGGGCAGCAATCAACCTTCCCATCTTACCTTCTATTAAGGCTCTCTCCATCATTGCCAGCTGTGAAAGTGGGAATGGCTAGTTTCATTTCCTGAGGCTTTCCTTCCCTCTAGCCTTTTGCACATCATCAATCCCATTTGAAATGCTGTCTTTTAGACTTCTCACCAGTTAAATCCTACCAGTGTCTCAAGACATGGCTCAAATGCCCTTTCCTCAGCCAAGCCTTTCCATCCTAATATTGAGTGATATTTATAATGACAGCTAACATTTATTGAGGGCTTGCCATGTGCCAGGCATGATGTTAAGAAGTTTTTGGTAAATATTTAAACCAAGACCTTTCTAGGTTTAGAAAGATTAAATAATGTTAGTTTCTGTATAAATCGCATAAAATAAACAAGGAATTATCTCAGTAGCTTAACACAATTGAAGCTTATTTCTTATACATATAAACTTGAAGTAAGTGTACCTCATAAGCAAAAGAAGTAGGGATTTAGGGACTTGGCTCTTCGTCTTGTGGCTCTGCTGTCTTCAATAAGTAGCTTCCAGGCTTGCTGGCTTGAACATAATGACAAATGATCACATGTAGGAAGCTTAAAAGGGCGAGTCCTAGAAATGGCACATACCACTTCCACTCACATCCAATTGTCTAAAATTTAGTCATGTGGCCAGGAAATACAATCTAACAGAAGACCAGAAGGAAGCAAAAAAAAAAAAAAAAAATTGGATGAAAAATTTGAAGTCTTTGCTACAAAGGCAAAATGCTAGTAATTAGGGGAACAGTGACAATGTTGCATTTTACCTGAGCCTATGCTCCTGGAAAACAGTAACAATTAAGAAGACACCCCTACTTATTTTGTTTGTGGAAATGACTTACTGCAAAGAAGCACCTGTCCTCATATGACTTAGATAAGACTCACAGATGCCCCTGGTTTAACCCATGACAAGGACAGACAAAGACCCTCCAGATTCCTACTTTTTCTCATAAATGATTAGCTGAACTGTTTGTCCCCACTGACCACTCAGAACAAAATGCTTGTTAAACACACTTTGCTTAGCTTTCCGTCCTTCAACAAGATTCCTGAACTGTGACCCCCCCTCTGTCTAAGCCAATCTTTCCCAAGAATTGGCTGATCTCAGGGTAAAAAAAAAATGCTAATTTGTTGTCTAGTCCCTGCCATGCCCACCTATTCATCCCGTTCAGCCCCTTCCCCATACCCACTTCTTTGAAACCTTGTTTACTTCGCTCTGTAAATAAAGCTTCTTTCGGCTTAACTCGGACACTCGCAGATCTCACGGTTGGAGCATTTCACCAACTATGACGGTTCCTTTCCCTTCGCCTTTCCCTCCTCTTGCAATGATCTTTTAGAATGGCTGTCTCCTTAAGTAGTCTGGGTTTGTTTTTTCTTGACAGCACAGATTGGAAGCCAGGGTTTGGACTTGAGTTCACCCTCCTACTGCTTTCTGTGCCAGAGATGGCTACCAACTGTCCTGTATGTGGCCCCAACCCTTCCTTAGTACAGAGTCATTGTGCAGTCAGGAACTACAGTTTCCAGCCCCTTATTTTATTCTAATTAATTAATTAATTAATTAAATCTTTATTTTATTTTTCCCATTACCATTTAGTCCCCTTCGACCTCCCAGCAATCACCACACTGTTGTTCATGTCCATGAGTCCTTTTTCCTTTTGTTCAATCCCTCCACCCCTTACCCTCCCCACCCTCACTAGCTGTCTTCTGCTCTCCATCTATGCGCCTCTGTCTGTTTTTCTTGTTAGTTCAGTTTGCTCATTAGATTCCACATATGAGTGACATCATATGGCATTTGTCTTTCTTTGAGTGGCTTATTTCACCCAGCATAATTGAGCCCCTTGTTTTTAGGAGGGGGCATGTGACTCATCTGAGTCAATGAAGAGAGTGGATATGATGTGTCATTTTAGGCAAAGTTGATTGTATATATGATTTGTCTTGCTCTGGTTCTTGCTCCCTCCTCGAGAGACCTTGGAAGATGCCAGCAAAGCACTTGAGGCCTGAGTCATTGCTTAGAAGAGAGCTGTCCTCCACCAAAGAACCACTAACCAGGAACACCTATGTTGGACTTCTGAGATTTGGGGACTCTGACTAACACACTTTCCAGTATTACCAACTTATTGTGAGTAACAAAATATTCTATGATGGGGGCCTAGGAATTGTGTATTCCTCATTCAGATGTCTCATCGTCCTTATCATGCTCCGCATTGCATTGTGATCAGATATATTTCCTCCTGCATTCATTGCTGATGTCTTGAAGACAAACATGGGCATATGCACCCCCAGGACTCAGCAGGTTCTGACATAGATCAGGGACTGAATTCATGAGCTGTCCTCGTCTATTTTCAAAATAATCTTTTCAGATAGGCAGAGTGGGTCTTTATTTTCATTATGAGAGCAAGGAAGCACAAAACTGTTAGAAAATAAAGTTTAAGACAGTTTCAATCTCATCACTTTTCTCTGGTATCGTCTTTGTGTGTTTTATTTTTCCGTGTTTTGCATGCATTGTCATATCCGTTTAAATTTAATCTTTTAGCATGGTTATTTTTGCATGCTGCTACTCTGCCTCCATAACCATTGTTTTTAATCTCTGTTCATACA
>VMDR010016787.1:0-20785 GCA_007922815.1 Macrotus californicus
TGTGTAAGAAATGTTGTAGGATATGTGAGTGGTTCAAATGAAAATAAAACTTAGCATATATATGAAAATTCATATAAAATTTAATATATTATGGTTCTATGTATAATTTAATACATTATATTTATAGATATAATTTTTATATATGCAACTTTCAATATATATAAATTATAAAACAAAACCTCAATCATTTTCCGTGTAGGGTGAGCCTGGTGCCCCTGGTGAAAACGGAACCCCAGGTCAAGCAGTAAGTAGTAACTACTTGATTGTAAAGATAAATCTGCTCACTCTTTGCAAGCTGGAACTTCTTTAATGTTTTTGCTAATTACTGTTTCCCTCAGCATTGTAGTCTTTGGTAATTTTCTAATAGCCATAATAGCCTTCTGCCTACTTAATTGAAATCTATTACCTTATAGTTGGAATTAGAATGAGACCTATTTATTTCTAGTGCATGGCGCGTGGATTCTGGCGCATGTTGGAAATTGGACAGAGCAAATGATGCTTGTGACTTTCTTCAGGTTAGCATTCTGGATTTCACTGAAAACGTTTCTGCTTTTAGGGAGCCCGTGGGCTGCCCGGCGAGCGAGGACGAGTTGGTGCCCCTGGCCCAGTTGTGAGTGCTTCCCTTTTTCCTCATTTGTATCCTTTTAAAAGAACTTCCAACAATTGCTATCTAACTTTCCACTTGACTTTTTCTCTTTGTTTTCTTCCTAGGGTGCCCGTGGAAGTGATGGAAGTGTGGGTCCTGTGGGTCCTGCTGTAAGTTTTGACACTGGAGAGAATGGTGGGAGCTGTCTTCTTTCTTGATTCCCTGTGAACGATGTTAGGTAGCTCGCCAGGTGTTCAGTGGGTCTGTTGAAGATTCTAATCATACATACTCTCCCTGGGGCTTTTGAATGATATATAAAGCCAAATCTACTCTACCTTGAATACCTTCAATGTCTTCCCTTTGCTAAGACACCAATGACAGCAGACTAGCTGTCAGTTTCTCTTTGCCAATATTAAGCAAGATCAAGCCCCTCTAAACTCTTCACTATTCTATTGTTGTGCTGCTAATTTACTGGAAGGAAATTTCTTACCTCCCTCTACTTTGATTTCAGGGTCCCATTGGGTCTGCTGGCCCTCCAGGCTTCCCAGGTGCCCCTGGCCCCAAGGTAAAAACCGGGTGACCACTGTCATTACCTTGATAAACTCTTTATTGTGATGAGCAAGATAGACCCTGTGTTTGCAGATAGATAATTTCGGAACAAATACCTTGACAGATATGGAATGACTAGTTTTCTCACTCCAACTTGGAAGTACATCATCTCTCTGCACTTGAGCACTGCGAGCACAGGTAGAGATAGCAATATAGAAATGGAGTCCATGAGGCTCTCTGAGATAGCCTCCCAAACCAGTCGGGATTGACTAGCAGAGAGCCAGAGTCTCCACCATGAGGAGACAGAGGTGGGTAAAGGCAGCAGTGGAAGCCAGAATGGCAGATCCAGGCCAGGAAAACAAGAACACAACCCCAAATCTTGTGGTACCAGACCCAATAAGGGAAATGATTGCAATTCTGAAGAAAATTCATAAAATTGGTGTCCTAAAAATGGAGAGATGCTGTTTCATTATTTGCTGGTTAATGCCACAGTGTCATTCCCTCTTTTAGGGTGAAATTGGACCTGTTGGTAACCCTGGTCCTTCTGGACCTGCGGGTCCCCGTGGTGAAGCAGGTCTCCCAGGTCTTTCCGGCCCCGTTGGACCTCCTGTAAGTAGCCGTCATCATTAACCTCATTGAGTGGAAGGAAAAAAGGGCAACGGTGGGGTCAAAACAGAAAAGTAATATTCTTATTAACTGATGTCTTTTTCCCTTCCTTTTCCTTGTAGGGTAATCCTGGAGCCAATGGCCTGACTGGTGCTAAGGGTGCTGCTGTGAGTATTTGGATGGGGACAGGGGTGCGGGGAAGGAGGATGGCCAGGGTTCCCTGCCGTGGTTTTAAAGGCATTTTGGTGAGTGCTGCCTCTGTCAGTGGCCTCATGACTGACCGCTCTGCATTGTCCTTCACAGGGCCTGCCCGGTGTCGCTGGGGCTCCCGGCCTCCCTGGACCCCGTGGTCTTCCTGGCCCTCCTGGTGCTGTGGGCGCTACTGGTGCTAGAGGTCTCGTTGTAAGTGGTTGGGCTGCAGGTTCCATCCTCCTGAAATACTATCCCCACTGTCATCCCACCACCGTCTGGACTTCCTCTTGTAGCGTTAGGGTTCTTACATTTTCTTCCTTAGAATTTTTAGTTTGTACTTCTTTCCTAAGTACATGTGCATGTATGCACAGGCTGTCCCTCTCTCTCTCACAAACACACAGACACACCTGTCCTGCTCTCCTGGAGTGCTACCTAAACGTCAGAAAGGCACATTTCTACGTGACCAGTCTTGTCCCTGTGACCAAGACTATTCCCCAGCGAACCATTTAAATATGAACCGGACACATTTCTTAGGGAACTTGAGTTTCTCTTCACCTTAATCCAAAAGCATTCCAAAGTGTCTACCTGCATGAGAGTTGTGACAAATGTTTGTCACTTGACCACTGTCTTATATTCAACCCTAGGGTGAGCCTGGCCCACCTGGTTCCAAAGGAGAGACTGGTAACAAGGGTGAGCCTGTAAGTAGTTCTATAATCACAATTTTATGAAGTTATTACTTTTTCAATACAAAAAAAGTAATACTTTGACTTTTTTTTTAAAGTTATCACTTTTTCCATACCTGGATATGACATAAAAATTCTTTTTCTTATTCCCCCATCCTTTGTTTTTTTCCTTTTCCCCTCTCCTCTGTTTTGTTCTGTTTTTTTCCCCCATGAAACAGGGTTCTTCTGGGGCCCAAGGTCTTCCTGGTCCCAGTGGTGAAGAAGGAAAGAGAGGCACCACTGGCGAAGCTGGTCCCGCTGGCCCCCCAGGACCTGCTGGGCTGAGAGTAGGTTCCAAATGCTCTTGACACCCAGACACACCAGAGGCAGATGATGACACCCTTTCATTGGGAGTTGGTCAGAATTATTGAGTACATTTTCCAGACAAGGGAAGTGACTGCTTTCCATCTGCTTTATTAAATCAGTAACTCTCGTTTTGGTATGTTATAAAATTGGTCTGGAAGCAGTGTTGACCTACTTTTGCAAAATTCCTCCATGCATTCCTTTGGGGTTGGGTAAAGGTTTTTGACTTGGTTTGTGTTCATATCTCCCCCTTAAGGGAATCCAGCTTTCTTGCATCATGCCATGTTTTAATAAGCTCTGCCCTATCGGATTCAAGGATTGTCTCCAATTCTCTTCTGTTTCATGTACTTTCTTACAGGGAAATCCTGGTAGTCGTGGTCTTCCCGGAGCTGATGGCAGAGCTGGTGTCATGGTAGGTGGTCTGTTACTCATTTCCTGGGAAGGAACTTGAAGCTTATGGTGGTAGGTGTGTTATTCACTTCAACCCTGCCCCTCCCCCTTTTTTTTAATAGGGCCCTGCTGGTAGTCGTGGTCCGTCTGGTCCTGCTGGTGCCCGAGGTCCCAATGGAGATTCTGGTCGCCCTGGAGAGCCTGGCCTCATGGGACCCCGAGTAAGTATCACATTGATGCCAAGCATATCACACATGGCACTATTTCCTTTTTTAAAGAGATGAATATTTGAAGGAGGCAATAAAAAAAAATCAAAAGTAAATTCATTAGTGGGCTTGCTGATAGTTGCCTTTTTTAATTTAACTTCATCAAAGCCAACTAGATATTTTTATGAATTTGGTTAGCTCATACATTTCCTATTTATTACTTGATACAATGGCTATGAGGTTTGGGGAAGAATAGATTTATTTTAATATATCCAAATTAGGTTGGTTCTCCTATCAGCATGAATCTTTTATCTCAATTTGTGAGTTTTATATAAGGTGTTCATGAAACATATTAGGACTATACATTATCATTTTATTCGATTCATAGTGAAATCATCTTTCCAGTAATCGCAAAGTACTCTAATGTATTCAGCATCACACTTGCTATGAAGAAATGACCTTTAGATCTGTAGACACGCCAATCCATAGCAATAGAGTAATTTTTTGCCTCCATTATCTCGTACAGATGAATATCAACTGTAATTATACCATAAACAAGTAATAAAGACACCAAGTATAGCAATAAGACATTCATCTTGAAAGTGGCCTACTCAAAGTATCTGTTTTCCTAGTATGGGTAAATAACACAATATATTTTGCCCATATAATATGTTGCTTCACAGTTTCTTGAGAAATCTACAAACAGATCAATTGTACTAAAATTCAATGAAAGGAAAGGCACAAACAGATAGAAAGAAAGTGATGTCGGGGCTCTTTACATATTTCCCAGCTAGTGGCTAATACTCCTAATGATTTACCCTAGGCAACAAATAGAAAGTGAGGAGCAGTGCTTTTGTGAGATTTCGGTTCATTGGAGCCTCATGCACATACCGCTTGGAGTGTGTGCATAAAATTGTCAGTATGAAAACATCTTCATTTGCTTCGTAGGGTTTTCCTGGTGCCCCTGGAAGTGTTGGCCCACCTGGTAAAGAAGGTCCCGTGGTAAGTGTTCTTCATTTTCCATTATATTTTCAAGGACACTTATTGTGCTCTTATCAAGTCTGTTCTGTGGCTTGTTTATACTCGAACACTTTGGAAATAAATATCAGCCCCATACATCTTCTGGGAACACAAAGTAATGGATTAGAATTACGGAATCCAAATGAATGCAGGGCTGAAAGGAGAGAGGGAAGAAGAAAAACATGCCGGAGAAAATTGAAGAAGGTGACAAGGGTTTGAAAAGGGAGGAAAGAGGGAGTTGTGTGTGTATGAAATTGACTGGCTGTGTGTGTACTGACTTCCTATTTAGAAAAGTAAAATGGATTCATAATTCATCGACACTTTATACAGGAAGCCCTATGCATTCGGAAGTTGATTGTTTCATCCCCTAGCAGCATCACAAGCTCGAGGTCATGAGACCCTGTTGATGCTGAGTAATGTTTAAATAAACTCTTTTCAGGGCCTCCCCGGCATCGACGGCAGGCCTGGACCCATCGGCCCAGCTGGAGCACGAGGAGAGCCCGGCAACATTGGGTTCCCCGGACCCAAAGGCCCCAGTGTAAGAACCACCACAGCCTTTTCTCCCTTGGCACTTTTTTTTTTTGGGGGGGGGCCACATTTCATCAAAACTCTAGTATTTCTCCCTTGCTTCAGTTCACTCCACTTCAAGGGGGCTCCTGCCAACATGGGAAAACTGCAGACCACTTACCACATTAAAAGGTGAACTCTGGTGTATCACTGCACACCCCTGAAAATCCATCTCCTGAGTCACGCTGTGCAGACACAGGTGCACCTTATATTTGGAGCTGCAGAATGATAGTTTCTAGGTTAGATAGCAAAATTCAAGGACTGGGCATCTAAAAAAAAGGCAAGAAACTCACATTTCAAAACTGTCATGGTTAATTTGATATTAGATGTGTGATTTTTTTTTAATGTTTATTATAGGGTGAACCTGGGAAAGTTGGCGAGAAGGGTCATGCTGGTCTTCCCGGTGCTCGGGTAGGTGCTAACTTCTGAGCGGATCTATCCACATAGTATTCACCCAGGAAACACTCCCTGGGAGGCCAATGATACCATTCCGTCACTTTCTTTCCAAGGTGACAGCCCCTAGGGTGATGTTACCATTAAAAAGAATGTTTTCCTTTTCAAACCACACTCAGAAGGAAGTGAGCTATAACAAAACAGAATATATTAAGTCTAAAGGGTGATGCACTCAGATTTTATTTAATGCATTCCCTGGCCTTCCTTAATCTCCCTCCACTGGGGGACTTCCACGCACCACATCAAAAGTTAGTAGGTGGTATTTGGGCCTTGGCAGGGGACCCACGGTAAGTTTAGTTCATGACCAAAAGACAAGCTTTCTTTCGAGCAAGCGATGCAGGAGGCTTTGAGGCCTCTTAAAGGGCCCAAGTCGAGGGTAACCCTGAACCCTTCTGTTAAACATTTTAGGGTGCTCCAGGTCCTGATGGAAACAATGGTGCTCAGGGGCCTCCTGGACTACAAGTGAGTATTTCTCTCGCTCTTGTTCTTTTCTTCCCTAAAATAAATCTAGTCCTGCAAAATAACCATCTTCTTTTCCCAGTCCAAAAGTGACATCGCTAGACAGTCATGGTGGCATATACCATTATTTATGCTGTCTTTCCTGTCACTTTCAGGGTGTCCAAGGTGGAAAAGGTGAACAAGGCCCAGCTGGTCCTCCCGGCTTCCAGGTAAGTCATCTAAGACCTACAGAACACTGCCTTTGGTCAGACTCCCCAGCGAAAACCTCCATACTGCTCTTCACCGCCACAGAGCACGTGATTTCAGAACGGACGTGAGGAAGCTGCACTTTTTTCAAGGCCAACTTTTGTGTAATGCTTTGATAACACACAATCGTTAGTGATCATCCTGATATTAGACGGTTTCCCCCGGAACCTAACTCCCAGCGTATCCCCTGAAGATAGCCTTAAGATTGAGAGTGGTATTTCTTTCATCTAGGGACTGCCTGGCCCCTCAGGTACAGCTGGTGAACTTGGCAAACCCGGAGAAAGGGTGAGTAAACAAGTTATAGTAAATTCACCTAAACTTGGGACTTTCCCCCTTTTTAATACCCTACTGCAGGATAATTATAATATGCAATATGCAAAAGAAAGCTTTTTATTTCATATGTTAATGATAGTGTGCTACATATGTCAGTACTGATAAAGACAATGAGCCAAGTTACCCAATTTTGACCAAATTACTTTGTTTTAAAGGTTGAATGAAACATTACACTATGGAAATAAAATGAATCGATGAACATTCCACTTAATAGCCTTATTTTTTGTATTGCTCTTGGTAATGTTAAAATATAAATTATGTCCTTCTCTGTAGTGAAAAGGTAAATGCATTGATTTTTCATCAGAGTAGATCCTGAAAAATCACGTTTAATGTTTTTCTTGGCATTCACACGTGATGCTGCGACCCAGTCAGAGCATGAGCTCTGAGTCATTTTCTCTGTAATTGTGATGGATGTTTCTCAATTCAGTTACATTATGTGGCCTGGCCTCCTCTGTCAACAGTGGGGCACATTAAGGAGACAGCTGGGCAGTAATAAAAAAGATACACTTGGGTATGCAATTTAACTAGATAATGTGTATAATATGGTCGTTTCAATTAAAAAAAACAGTCTGTTATATAGCTGAAAGTGGGCAATGTCTGATACTGTTCATCATTGTTTATAATATTATCAAAGGAGACACTCTGTTTGGTCATTTTTTTAAAAGCAATAAACTAAAAATAATGAGAAACTTACATTTCCAGATACCAAGTTCTAGGATAAATAAAGCTTTGATCAGCAAGATTTTCCCTTTTTCTAATAGCCCATGTACTTACATATTCACGTTGGTAGGGCCTGTCTGGTTTTATTTTACTCTTTTAAGACGTGTCTAAATATCATATTCATCAGTAGACTTAGAGAACATACATAAATCTCATGCTTTACTTATTTTCCTGTTTTGCTAGGGTCTCCCTGGTGAATTTGGTCTCCCTGGTCCCGCCGGTCCAAGAGTAAGTATTATGTAACTAACCTTCGTAAATGTCTGATATGCTTCTTTAAAACAAGCGCTGTTTTCTCCTGCAAACTACTGACGGCCTTGCTACCAGTTCCCGACACTCTTTTGTTGTCAAACATAATCTGTAGACAGCATTTGATTTTGGAATTGACAGCAGATTTTTTTATTTAATTGATCATATTTCTTACTAAAATCTACGTAGTTAGAAGACACGTAAGTGAACTAACACGTGTGTTATATTCAGTGATTTATATAGACAAACATGATGTATTTATGACAGTGTCTCACGCTTAGCCAAGGGAGAGTAATGTCTTACTAAGATTTAAAGTCAATTTTTGCAATGCATGCTGATGTTCAAAGTCTAAAGCTGAAATCGTGAGTCTACTCTTACCAATAAATAAGTGAACAAGTGTATTTAGTTTGTCTGTGATCATTAGAATAAGTGGAATGATCAGCTTGCCCCTAAAGTGACCCGTTACCTGGCTAGTTACCGCATATCTAGGATGCCCAGACAAATTTAGTATCATGGGACCAAAGTAGCCTAGGACCAAGTTAGAGTAAGGGGCTTTGAAACAATTGCAATGTGGACTTATTTGTTAAATATTCTGGACCATAGAATGTCATGTCATAATGATATCTACATGCAAATTGAGAGACATTTAAATAGGCAGACACACAAATACATATGCATGTACATATGTATGTCTCCTCTGTTAAATATTGTAACTGTTACACCTTTATTGCTTGCAGTTGTAAAAAGGGAGCATAGATATGATAATATCCAATCGTATTTACACCTAGCATTGCTATTCACCTAAAATGACACAATATTTCCCTTTGAATACTATGCATGCCTGGCATCTCTTTTTGCCTATGGATCTATCACCAAGGGAAAAAAAAAAAGGAAACAAACAGAAAAAGGAAATGAATCCCAAAGGTTGAATGTTATACTCTAGGAAGAACAAACTTTGGAGTTGTAGTCACAGAATGATAGAGCTGGATGAGACTTTAGAGATTATCTAATCCCATCCTTTCGTTTTACTAGTAGAGAAATTAAAGAACAGTAGTTCTAGTTTGCTAATCAGTGGCAGAATCAGGGTTCAAAGGTAAACAAGTGTGAATTCTGATACGTAAAACAGTATCTCTGAAAAGCACGAACGGTGCCACACCTCCTCTCATCCCTCTTCTTCAGGGGGAGCGCGGTCCTCCAGGTGAAAGTGGTGCTGTCGGTCCTGCTGGTCCTATTGGAAACCGAGGTCCTTCTGGACCCCCAGGGCCTGAGGGAAACAAGGTAAAATTTTGTGTTCTATGTTGCTGGTTTGGCCCACTATGCTCTAGAATAAGGAGATCCTTTAAATAGTAAATTAACTGTTTTTCAGCATACTTACTTATTTCCAGTTCTCTGATGTCCATCTCAGTACCTGACCCCAGGGGACCTGAATTACTCTGAAACATGGAATCCCAGGGGTCTACACATGCAAATGAATTAGTATGGGTTTTCACCCTTCTCTCATCACACTGTTTATGCTTCTGTTTCAATCGAGACACATCAGATACATTTGGGCACTATTTTTAGAGAACAAACTCTTACCTTCTCAATATCCTGCTCAGAAAGTAAAATTTCACAAAGTAGTCTAAATTTTAATAAGAGAATTATAACGATAGAAATTAACTGGACAGTTACACTCACTCCAAAAGCAGAAGCCTGAAAACCTTGTGTTTCAAAACAGAATCTGTAGTTTAGATTTGAAAATACGTGAAATGATACATTTCGGCAGAACAGATCGCTTCAACCGCAATAAAGAGAAAGTAGCTGATATTATTTTTGATTCTTACCTCTAAGGGGAAAAATGTAAAGATTAACTGCAGAAAGCTACTTTGCTTTGTGGAAGGATTTTAGAAAAAAAATAAACACCAGCTAAGAAAGAGAGTAGAAAACAGAAAGTAAACTGAGTTCTGTGAGATAGTACTTTTAGAGAGTTTCATCTCAGAAGCTAGTCAACAGGTTTTAAGTGTGTGGAATTGTAAAGCTTTCTGTTATAAAAAGAAGCTATAGTGCCCACTCTTAAGGAGATTAAAATGTAAACATCTCAGTGCCTAAGGTCTCTTTCCATATTTCCTGTCTGGGCTAAGAGACATTCTTAAAAATTGGTGGGCAAGTATTTTTCACTGTCTGCCTTCCATTGTCCTCTCCTTTCATTTCCCTTGCCTGCCTCCTTTAAGGGACGGGGAGCAGGTGGTAGAAAAAATCACAGCGCCCACTGTCACCACCTTCTCTCCATCACGGCGTCACAACAGCACCTTTGCCCATTACCTTCTGTCTCCTTTCAGAGCCCTCCTTGTGTCCCTGAGTAGGCAATGATGCTTTCTAATAAATGTCTACACTGGAATCCTTCAAGAGTTCGATTCTCATTTTCTTCTCTCGCCACTGAAATAATTGATCTCACATGTGTTTGATTCAAGGGTGAACCTGGTGCCGTCGGTGCTCCGGGCACCGCTGGTGCACCTGGTCCTGGTGGACTCCCAGGAGAGAGGGGCGCTGCTGGCATCCCTGGGGGCAAAGGAGAAAAGGTATCCCCTTTCGGTGTTGAACTTTAGTGCATACTGCTGATGAACTCTGGCAAGCAGCCTGTTTTTACCATCCTTGGCAGGTGGTCTGGTAGCACTCCGATATGTAGGTCTGTATGTTTCCCTCTGCCACCCCGCACCTACGCGTTTCTAAACTCGCTGATCTGGCAACATTCCTTGCTACCATGGAATTTCACACAAACAGATGGTGTTGAGTAATACATGAGGCTCATTTTAATGCCACTAACAATAATGCCTCATCCTGCCCTAATTAACGGCAAGAAGCTATATTGAACAGCTGTCAGCCGTGCTGCCGCGTTAGTTTTGCCATAGGAGTGATCGGGCACCAGAGCCATTGTGGCTTCGCCTTAAAATCCTCTCCACATGCATTTGGACTTTGCTTGATTATGCGTTAGCGGGGTTATAAAAATTAGAAGAGGATATTTAATGATGATCTAGAAAAGTCCTTGATTATGTTTCCTTTTTTTTTAAGTTCCTCATTCAACATCCTGTAGAATGGCAGGGAATCAAGGCATTGCTAAAGACTTTAAATGACCGAAGTATTGTGGCATGTTCTGTGAAAACACTTCCGATTCAAAAATTTGGTCAGAAAACAAAAAGTTGCTCCTGCTTCATATTTTCAGGGTGAAACTGGCCTCAGAGGTGAAATTGGGAGCACAGGCAGGGACGGTGCTCGTGTGAGTAAACTTTTGTTTGTGTTTGTTTGTACTTAGAGTCTGTCTTTTTTACCTCTTTACCTCTCACTCAGAGTGGAGAAGCTTTCCAAAATAGAAATGACAGAAGGATTCAAGTTTAGTAAAAGAGTATTGCATGCCTTCCTGGATCTGTGATTAATGACATTTTACATGTTCCAGAGGAAAAATTCCACAGGACTTTCCCCTTTAAAACTCATAGCCTGAATTTTCTATCTTCTTCGTTGTTAACTGTACCAAGTAAAAACTACAGACTGAAAACTCGGGGGTTTGTGGAACTTTACAGGATTGCTGGGGGTATTCTAGGGCCTTAGAAAAAAACAATACACTTTAAGAAGCCAGAACCCCTAACAAGATCCTGTTTATTTAAATGTATGTCTTAAAAAGTTATCACTCAAAGAGCAGCCCCAAAGATTAGTTGTCAGTACCATGGAGATGCCACAAATAATCCCAGAGTGTAATGACCACACCCACAGTGTTGGCATCATGGCTCTTCCAGGCCATAAACTACCTTGGTCCCTTCTTCCCTCTCTCAGAGCTGATACCTTGCTGTGGCACATTCATCATACAGTCACAATCACAGAGTCCTCACAGTTCCAAACAAGGCTACCCACTGCTCTCCAGGGAACTTGATGAGAGCACAGAGTTCAGATCTCCCCAATTCCTAACCTGCCCATGCCTTACACACGTCCACAACCTTTCCCACTGTGGCACTCTCCTACTGAGAGTGGCTTCTCATAGTCTTGGTGATTAGAACTGAAATGCATGGAAGGTTTTGGTGATGTGCCCCGGAGCGTGCAGGAAGATTGCTCAGTCACTGTCGAAGCATAGCGAGAGGGAATAGGGGGGGTCACTTTTGATGACATGGGAGTGTTATTACTGAGACTTGTTTCCTTTTTGGTACTAGGGTGCTCCTGGTGTCATGGGTGCCCCTGGTCCTTCTGGAGCCACTGGTGACCGGGTAAGCATGCATTTCCCACTAAGTTGTGACTCCCTGAACCAGTAGCAGAATTCAAAATTCCCTGCCTGCCTTAACCCCCAAAGTCCCAGCAATTCTTTCTTACAGCTTGGTTTTAAACCTACTTATTTAAAAACGTACATGTTGTGACAGGGCAGCAAGAAACAAACACTGTGTGTTTAAAGTTCTCTGTCCCTTCCTATGGATATACCAGCTATCTGATCTACACTTTAATCCCTGTGATTTGTTTTAAAGCCTCACTCTGTGCCCATTAACAATACCCTAATGCACGGGGCCTTCTCAAAGCCTTCAATTGTTTTTTAAAAATCAATAAAACACATAGTGTGCTCATTTCACATCGAACTCTTAAAATAGACCTTATTTACTGTATTGCACAGACTGTAGCAAATGCATCGGCCTTGTGTTGATCTAAAAATTATAAAGTCCCCCTCCTGGTATTGTAGGCACCGATTGATAGAGGTTTTACAAGTGTATGACCAATCCCACTTCCGCCCCCAAAACGAATACAAACATTAAGCAGAGGAAGAGTCCACTTCACTTGACTCTGTGAGAGAGATATACGTTAGTCACCTCTCCCGATGCACCTGCAGGCTCTGAAAAGGGACAGCTGCCCGCCACTGTGACTCTCCTTCTACCTCTGCAGGCGTTTGTGTGAGGCACATTAACTAACTCATCTTTGGTCCCATCACAGGGCGAGGCTGGAGCTGCTGGGCCTGCCGGGCCTGCCGGTCCTCGGGGTAGCCCTGTAAGTAGAAACCTGGGTCATTTTGGATACTCATAACTTTTAGACGTTGATGAGTCTAAGATTGTTAAGACATTCTTAAATCCCTTCTCCCACCCAGGGTGAACGTGGCGAGGTTGGTCCCGCCGGTCCCAATGGGTTTGCTGGTCCCGCTGTGAGTATCACAGAATGAACTTTCCTCTGAAAACATCCCAAGCTGACATCCCAAGGTGAGGGGGTTGGAACACCTGAACCATAAAACTGTTCCTTTCCAACAGGGTGCTGCTGGTCAACCTGGTGCTAAAGGAGAGAGAGGAACCAGAGGGCCCAAGGGTGAAAATGGTCCTGTTGGTCCCACAGGCCCCGTTGGAGCTGCTGGACCATCTGTAAGTTGAATTCACTGGTGGTCAATATAGCCTGTGTAGCTGCCCATGAAATATTCTAATTCCATATACGTCAATCAAGTGCCTACTGTACACACCAGGGAATATACCAGATAGAAGATGATCCTAAAAATAAGAGTTAACATTTGCATACTGGCTTTACAATTTGTGACAGTCTCATTTTATTACCTTACTTTTTCAATAATCCCATAGGGTGGTAATATTGAAGCAAGAACATTTAGATTATTTTATTTGATGCAGATAATTATTTTTAATTCCTGGATTTGCTTCTAATAGATGTGGGAAAAGATCGAGGAGAAGATTGACATTTGTAAGAACTCTTTTGTGATTTGATCCCATCTTTTTGTTTTGTTTCCATTTAGGGTCCAAATGGTCCCCCTGGTCCTGCTGGAAGTCGCGGCGATGGTGGCCCCCCTGTGAGTATTTAAAATAGACTCTGATAACTTTTCTTTCTTCAAAATCTAATAGGGACAACTAGAAAGTTTGAAAATTTTTGGTACATTTGGACTAAAATAAGGAGACGCTTGAGATTCAAGACAACTCATTCAGAGAAATTCTGATATTGAAGTTAAGGTTAGGTTCATGGGATATGAACTCAGTCCTGGTGTCGTGTATGTTGCTACCACCTCACTTGAGGTAATAACCAAAATTAAGCCCTGGTAGTTGAGTTGTGAAATGGGTAAAATATGTTTGGTACCCTTTATCCCCTCGATGATGCCTCCCCTCCTCTGCCTGACCAAGTCCTTTCCCTTGGCATCCAGTGTAGCCCACCCACTCCCCAGAGACCCAGAGTTCCCCAAGAATGACCTCCACTGACTCCTTCCTTCTTTCACCAGACAGCAATTAATACTCAATCCTTTGTTGTATCACCCTCTGTAAAAAAAATTACTTATTCAGTGTCCATTCCCCAAGCACCCAGCCAGGCAGTTAAGATAGTTATTGATATATACGCATCAATGTGTAACCATTGACATGCAATGTGGCATAGTGTCTTAACTTCTGGCTCTTACAATCATCAGATAATATGTTGACATTTCAAAAAGGACCATCAAAACTTTAATGTGAAATGTGGGTGTCACAACTGGGGGCACGCTGGTGAGGAAGATGGAAGAGATGGAGGGTCTTGGGGTCCTGATTAAGTAACACTCTATGTGACGCTGCCACTCCCTGCCCCTTGGTCCACCCCTTGTCACATGTATTGGGGATTTATCAGAGGAGAAATTTCCATTTTTACCCAGATCTCTGAAGTTGGTGTTGATTGTAGAATTTTAATGTACTTCATCCTTAGGGCATGACTGGTTTCCCTGGTGCTGCTGGACGTACTGGCCCTCCTGGACCCTCTGTAAGTAAATCACTTCAAAGGGTGTCTCCATTTACTCTCTTCTAGCCTCGGCTGGGGGACAGTGAGAAACTCCACAAAAATATGCTACAAAGATTTAGCTACTACCTTCCTAGTCTGAAATCAGTTTTTCTGAGCCATTAAGGCAAAATCTTCAGGCAAAGTTATATTTTATAATAACAGTTTAGGAGGATTTTATTCATGTGAACACAAGTCTCTTTTTAGGGGCATGGTGATTTTTTGTTAAAAAATTAAAAAACAGGGCAGTTTTACTTACATATCAGGTAGTTCTATATCTAATTACCCTTTATGGCCAACATTCTGCCTCCATTGTTAAGGTATAATTGTTCCTGAATTTAAAGGTGGTTTGGCCTCTAATTTAATTCGGATTCAGACTCTTCTGTCAGGACTCAAGAGAATTTAATTAATTACCAAGGCTTAAGT
The DNA here is from genome assembly GCA_007922815.1 of Macrotus californicus. NCBI lineage: Eukaryota > Metazoa > Chordata > Mammalia > Chiroptera > Phyllostomidae > Macrotus > Macrotus californicus. Next base: position 14,754 of record VMDR010016787.1, read on the forward strand.
CTTCCGGTTAAGGTTTCAGGGGGAAAAAATAGCAAAGATGTCGATTTCTTGGAATCCTTTTATAGGTTCATAACAGAAAAATCTTCATTCCCTGTAGGCATTTAATTAAAGCTCGTTGAGAGCATATGCGATTCCTCGTTTATGAACAACATGCCAGTATCAGTTTTCTTCAAACAGACATGGCTGGAGTCCTCTGAAACCCAAAGTCCCGTTCATTCACAACTCACTTTCATAACTTCACATAGTTCTAGGTGGCCAGGCTGCTGGAGCTCCAGCAGTGCTTTCCCTGATGGACCTTTGCCAAGCCTCTGCCTCTGTTCACTCTCTTCCAGCTGCAGGAGAAGGGAGATGGTAGAAAGTCTAAACCTTTCCCTCACATGGCCAGGATACTATTCTGTTGCTTCACCCTGCATCTTAACATCAAGAACCTCAGCTGCTCTCTTCCAGGCTCATGATGATGAACAAAAATTAAATGATCTTGTACATTTGTCTACAGGGTATCACTGGCCCTCCTGGTCCCCCTGGTGCTGCTGGTAAAGAAGGAATTCGTGGGCCTCGTGGTGACCAAGGTCCAGTTGGCCGAACTGGAGAAACAGGTGCAAGCGGACCCCCTGGCTTTACTGGTGAAAAGGGTCCTTCTGGAGAGACTGGTGCTGCTGTAAGTAATTTTAAACTCCTTTTTGTTAATACCTTGTGTTGAATTAAAGGCAAGCCCTTATGTAAATCATTAAATGGTGTGTGTTTGTTGATGAGTACTGCAGGCTCACAAGTAGATCTCAATTGAGCCAGGAAATCTGTCTAACAGCTACTGAAGGATCATAGCTTCAGCAGATGTTTCTAAGGCACTAGACGGACATGGCAATAAGTGAGAAAAGTCACTGTTTTACCAAAACAGCCCTTTAAGTGGTGGAGAGCACCTTACTGGTATGGGGATTCGAACAGAATCCCATTGCAGCAGTCATCCTACCATACATTAATTGATCTCAGTAAGCTACCAATTCTTTAAACATGCATTATCTAGTATTACTCCTCTGAAATGTGCCTTTGTTAGGCCTGGTTCAGTTAGACATCCAGGTCAAAATTTGCTTCCTGGCATAGATTTTATGTAAATTCTATTCCATAATCCCAGATGGCTTCATTAATTTCAACCACATATTTTTAAATGTTGTTCCATTGATCTCAAGAGGGAACTGGGTACAAAAATATACATGCCAAGATGGAAACTCACTGTCATCACCAGAGAAAAGACATCTAAAGACATGCCCTGCCAGTAGGACTGTCTGTTTTAACTGAGCCTCGCTCATTTTCACAATCCTCAAGCCAACCTGTGTTATCACCCATGGCCTTTACCAATAACACTCAGTACTTTTCATGTTATTCAGGGACCTCCTGGCACCCCAGGTCCTCAGGGTCTTCTTGGTGCTCCTGGGATCCTGGGTCTCCCAGGCTCTCGAGGTGAACGTGGTCTACCAGGTGCTTCTGGAGCAGTGGTGAGTGTTTGATACCATTCTTCTCATTCACATGATAAAGAATTTAGAAAGCTGCCGTTTCAAATGTGACAGATTGATCACTGAATAACTCCGCTCAAGACTTTTTCTTCACGGCATTGTCTTTGTACAGATCACATGTCACTTATCCAAGAAGCTTTAATGTCACCTTACTTAGGCACACGCAATAGGCAGTTAACATTATGCAGAATGATTTTTGTTCTTTTACATGCTTAAGAATGGTGAAGCTCTCATTGCATTTACTCCTCTGCAATGTGAAATGCTGGCATCATTTATCCTGTGGGAAGAATGAAACCCTGCAAGTCCGGAATCATTCCATTAAACCTTATAGCGACAGCCACCTGAAACCATCTCATCTCCAAAAACTCTCTCAACTTTAGGAATTCATTTCATCCGGGCTATCGAACAAAACTAGGCTCACCTTATACAGAGAACATTCGAAAACTGCATAAAGCTGACCACCCTAAATGTGTAGGAGGAGGGTGGAGATGACACCAATGACGGTACTTAACCATTTAGGGATGACACCGATGACGGTGCTTAACCATTGTGTGGCCAAGTCATTTTCACTCTTTCTTCCATCTGAAAACTTCTGACTCGGTGTGTTCTGGGAAGGTGAGACTGGTACTCAGTTCAGTGAGAGCAATGCTTCTCTGTCTTCTCTGTCTTTTTAGGGTGAACCCGGTCCGCTTGGCATTTCGGGTCCCCCCGGAGCCCGCGGTCCCCCTGGTGGTGTGGGTAATCCCGGAGTCAACGGTGCTCCTGGTGAAGCCGGTCGTGATGTGAGTCCCGCTCTTGGTTTGTAAAAGCCACCTAGTGATAGTTCATGGTGGGCAACTTTATATCCTGAGTTGAGGTTCACTTATTCCAAGTTTCTACACATGGTGTCTGTTTCTCTATAATATCTATAAATCCTGACCATGCCTAGTATTAAAAATAAGGAGAAATTAACTTGGGATGGGGGATAGGTCTTTAAATAGCATACTCCAAAGTTGGTCAAAATATTAAAAACACCTCTAAAATTATCTAGGTTGGCAAGTTCCCATTTTTAACAGTCTGAAAGGGGATTCATTATTGAGCTGTGGGAGCAGTGAAGGCAGAACAGCTGAACATGGGGGCTATGGGCTACAGAGCCCCACAGTGTCTTTACTGGCATGGCGTCTTCACAGGGCAACCCTGGGAGCGACGGTCCCCCAGGCCGCGATGGTCAGCCTGGACACAAGGTTGGTCTACCTCTTCATCTTCCTCTGATTTAGAAGTGACTAAACTACAGGCCAGATGAATGCTAAGCTTCGTTTTACCTTTGGCAGGGAGAGCGTGGTTACCCTGGCAATGCTGGTCCCGTTGGCGCTGTGGGTGCTCCTGGTCCTCATGGCCCCGTGGGTCCCACTGGCAAACACGGAAACCGTGGTGAACCTGTAAGTCATAAATACAAGTCCTTTAATGTTGTCATCCCCATAGCCTTCACTTCTGACTTACCCATACTTGAGAACTTGTGGGCCCCCGGGAGGAAAATCTTGGCTGTGCTGATGACTTGTGTTTTTCTCTTCCAATGCACAGGGTCCTGCTGGTTCTGTTGGTCCCACCGGTTCTGTTGGTCCAAGAGGTCCTAGTGTATGTACATGATGAAGATTTTCTTACAAATTAACATTTAGGAGTAGTCTAAACTGTTCATTAAGAAAAATAAATATTATATAGACTAGACTTGATAGATATATGTTTTAAAATTTAGTCCACACTGAGAATGACTAAAAATAGCTTTTAAATCTCTTCTATTTCAAATCTCTTCTGCCTATTTGTATTAGATAATCAGGAAGATCTAGCCAACATTACAGACAGCTCAGCTAAAGCAGATCGAGAGGAGAGTAGCATGCACACGGCTTTTAGATCTTTGCATGTCTTGGGTTACCTTTGTAAACAGGTTACACAGTATTTGTTGAAAAGAGAGTATCACTTGTCTAAAAAGGTAAACGTCCTGTATGTCCTTCTCTTTCTTTGCAGGGCCCACAAGGCATTCGAGGTGATAAGGGAGAGCCTGGTGATAAGGGGCCCAGAGGTCTTCCTGGCTTGAAGGGACATAATGGATTGCAAGGTCTTCCTGGTCTTGCTGTAAGTAAAACGTGGATGCCCAGCATAGATGCAGATCTTAAAGGTCATCGACTCACAATGATCTTCCTCAGATTTTCACTGCTATTGTTCTAAAATGTGCTATATCTTATTCCTTTCCCATTTTCTGACTAACTTCATTTCTTGGAGATAATGCTATTTCATCTCAACAAGAAAAGGTGAGGGTTAAGGGAGATAAAAAATATACATATATTAAAATCTCCTGGTAACAATGTCCTTCAACCCCACTTAAAATAAATATAATTAGAGGAATGACTAATACTGCACTGCTGAAGCAGCTTGCAGGAAAAAAACATAATTGAATATAATAGACATAATGGGACAAAAGAGCCCCATTTTATAGTTTCAATTTTCTCAATCCAGAGTTATTGAAACTAAAGTTTTCCATTCAATTTTTAAAAATCTACTTTTTGACACATGTTCTGAAAACGTGATTTTCCTGTTTTCTCTTTGAAGGGTCATCATGGCGATCAAGGTGCTTCTGGCCCCGTGGGTCCTGCTGGCCCTAGGGTAGGTCGGCCCAAGAGACACTTATCTCTAAAATAGAGCCTATGGCTGGCAGTGAGCCCCCGCCTCTGCTCTCCTGTGAGACTTTCCCTGGTTCACACAGTCCTTCTTCCCTAGGGCCCCGCTGGTCCTAGTGGCCCTCCTGGCAAAGATGGGCGCAGCGGACATCCTGGTACAGTTGGACCTGCTGGTATTCGTGGCTCTCAGGGTAGCCAAGGCCCTGCTGTAAGTGTTATTTGGGGAACTAATAAAGAGCATCACTGGCCTAAGGAATGTTTTCTTCAGACTAAACCAAGAGAACCATGTCAACACATTAAAGTAGTCCCCCGCTTCCACATGCTTTCTACAATATGTAAATGTGGTCTCTCTATAATGAGTTGCTTAAGCCCATCCCTGCAAGTATGCCTGGGAGCAAGTTGTTTATTTATATAAGCTTGATCCTTTTTTACTTATTAAAACATGCTTTTATGTGATGCCCATCTGAACACCTGCTGTCATTGATGCCTCCCAGTGTCACCAAATACAAAGCTTCCTATTCTCACTTTCACCTTTGCAGGGCCCTCCTGGTCCCCCTGGCCCCCCTGGACCTCCCGGCATAAGTGGTGGTGGTTATGACTTCGGTTTCGATGGAGACTTCTACCGGGCTGACCAGCCTCGTTCACCACCTTCTCTCAGACCCAAGGATTATGAAGTTGATGCTACTCTGAAATCTCTCAACAACCAGATTGAGACCCTTCTTACTCCTGAAGGCTCTAGGAAGAACCCAGCTCGCACATGCCGTGACTTGAGACTCAGCCACCCAGAGTGGAGCAGTGGTAGGTTGAGATGTCCAAGCTGGTCTGACCTGTCACAAGTTGGGCTTTTCAAAATCGGTTCGCACTGGCAGTTGGAGTGAAAAGTATTTGGGTAAAATCTGTACTATGTGAAGCCATACGCAATTAATGAAGCTTTTTTTTTCCTCCCAGCCATCACCCATTCTCACACTTCTCTTAATATGTATATATTTCCCTTTTCCTGTTAATATATACTCTGATTTGATTTTTCATGGGGGAGAGAGAAGGAGGAATTGAGTGATCTTCAAAATAGCCTCCTTCTGCCTGTTAAATATGGGGTGGATAATACAACACCACAATCCAAAATGATACTTAAGAGAATCAAAATCATGGACTAGGAATTATTAGAACTTAGATCTACTCAATGAGAGGTTTTTATGGTCGGGATCTTGTTTTCATAAAAGGTTACTACTGGATTGACCCTAACCAAGGATGCACTATGGATGCTATCAAAGTATACTGTGATTTCTCTACTGGCGAAACCTGCATCAGGGCTCAGCCTGAAAACATCCCAGCCAAGAACTGGTACAGAAGTTCCAAGGCCAAGAAGCACATCTGGTTAGGAGAAACTATCAATGGTGGTACCCAGGTGAGGAATCCTACAAACATTCACTCCCTTAATAAACAATATTTTGTTAGGATTGTTGGTTTTTTAATCCTTTATCAAAATGGTCTTATTAAAAGAACCTGCTCTTTTAGTGGGTTCTGGTTCTATATTGGATTATACGTTAAAGATGGATTGATTGGACATATCCATATACCTCAAAGTTAGTATTCAAATTTGACTTAACTGATGATCACTGGAAACACTGACTAATGTCATTAGTAAGAAGGAGTATTTCCATGCACATGTATTTTCAGAACATGAGCTTTTCTAAATTTTTAGTCAGCCTTCTCACCAACTTTATTAAATGCCTACTGGTGGGAATTACAAGAAAAGAAATAGGTCCAAATTTCTATCTCCTTGCTCTCTTATTCTAAATAAGAAACATACACAGCAAGGCTTACCTGAAAGAGGTATCTTTTTGAGATGACCTTGCCTCAGCCTGGTTGTTCC
>VMDR010016788.1:0-20783 GCA_007922815.1 Macrotus californicus
GATTATTTCATTATGATACCTTGCACTCATACAGAGACTCTTAAACTGCTTAAGTAAAAAGATCTTAGGAGACATAATGTATATTGTATAGAGGAAAAGCAGAGAGAGAAAATCATTCAGTCATTCAACCATTCTACAAACACTTGCTGAATGCCAAGCACCATGCCAGGCCTGGTGGATTAATGATGAATTTTGCCCACCAGGAGTTCCCAGGCTATTGCCACACACAAAGGCGTGAGCAAATCATTCCAATGACGAGATGAATGCTAAGAGAGGCATATACAAAGTATTCCTGGAGCATAAAGTAAGGTATGGCGAATTGCAAAAATCAGGAATCTTTCACTACCATGGAGTGTCAATGATTAGGTACATAAAGGACAACGTTCTCAAGCTCTGGTGTCTAGTTCATTTATTCACCAAATATGTGCTAAGGTTACAGACTGAATGATCCCAAGGAGCTTCCAGACAATGTAAACAATTATACAATGTCTTAGAAGTGTTAGAGTAGAGCACATAATGGGCGCTAAGGCGACATAGGGCAGAAGAATCTCAAGGCAGTAAGTTGCATTGACATTTTTAATTATTATGGATTTTTGTGAGACAAGCTCTTTGAGTTAGATGAGCCACCCTGTCTCACCTAGTTCCCCTCCAGATTTTAAAACTTTTCCTATTTTTGCAAAGATACGGAATTTTTCTCCATTTAAGTAAATTATCAGTTTAAAGTTTTCAATGTTAAGCTGATTACTAATTACCTGCTATCTAGATCAGTCCTGGTTTACTCCTTACAATAAGAATTATTATAGGCTCAAATAATATGTGGCAAGCAAAACATAACCCTAAAATAATGATACGTGAGTATCAATATCATTATACTCCATTAGCATGCATGACTGACAAACGCCTGTTAAGAGCTCAGGATGTGGGTACTCATGAATTTGTACTCACAGATTCTTCGGGCCAATATACCTCCCCCAATTCCATTCATATTGTATGTGATTTGCACCAGCAGTGCAAGAAGATCTGTGTGAGTTTAGTGGTTTCCTTCTCTCATTTCAACAAGAAATATCATGTGCTGGGTACCTTGGGAAACTGGGGAGTTCAAGTGGCTTCTCATACTTTATCTCCCTGGAAGTTAAAACAAGAGATGATATATTGCCTTAAAAGAATTTCCTTCAACTTTACTCCTTACTGATACAGTGCACTCACAGGATAAAAATGCTCTCCAATGTTCATTCTATCTTTTTATTCTATTTATTTTTTCTATTGTGTTCTTGTCCTCTTTTCAGATTTTACAGCTTGAGACATGTTATAGATTTCAGATGGTTTTAGAGACAACCACCACCCAAAAAAAAGTTAGAAAAAAACAAAACAACACAATAAAATAAAAACATACACTAAAGGATGCCCAATATACATTGCTTGGTGATGAAGAAGATACCAGAGCAGGAAAGAGGAAGAAAACCAGAGGAAGGGAGAGGAGGAAGAGAAGAAGAAGAGAGGGAAGATGAGAAAATAAGAAGACCATTAGGAAAAGGAAGGCAATAATAATACCATCTTTGGATAGAAACTCCCTCATCCTTTTTTAAAAATATATCTTATTGATTATGCTATTACAGTCGTCCCATTTTTCCCCTTTGCCCCCCTCCACCCTGTACCCGCCTTCCCTCCAGCAATCTCGCCCCTTAGTTCATGTCCATGGGTCGTACGTATAGCTTCTTTGGCTTCTACATTTCCTATACTGTTCTTAACCTCCCCCTGTCTATTTTGTACCTACCATTTATGCTTCTTATTCCTTGTACCTTTTCCCCCATTCTCCCTCTCTCCCTCCCCACTGGTAACCCTCCATGTGATCTCCATTTCTGTGATTCTGTTCTTGTTCTAGATGTTTGCTTTGTTTTTGTTTTTGGTTTGGTTGTTAATAACTGTGAGTTTGTTGTCATTTTACTGTTCATATTTTTTGATATTCTTTTTCTTAGATAAATCCCTTTAACATTTCATATAATAAGAGTTTGATGATGATGAACTCCTTGAACTTGACCTTATCTGGGAAGCACTTTATCTGCCCTTCCATTCTAAATGATAGCTTGGCTGGATAGAGTAATCTTGGATGTACATCCTTGCATTTCATGACTTTGAGTACTTCTTTCCAGCCCCTTCTTGTTTGCAAAGTTTCTTTTGAGAAATCAGCTGATAGTCTGATGGGAACCCCTTTGTAGGTAATTGTCTCCCTTTCTCTTGCTGCTTGTAAGATTCTCTCCTTATTTTTAATCTTGGCTAATTTAATTATGATGTGTCTTGGTGTGTTTCCCCTTGGATCCAACTTCTTTGGGACTCTCTCAGACTCCTGGACTTGCATGTCTATTTCCTTCAAAGAGAGGTCAGACAGAGGTATTATTCCAATCAACTCCAGTTAAGCCAGCCTTTAAGTCATCTCTGCTCAGGTACTAGGCATGTGAACAAAAAATTCCATCTTAGAAATGGATCCTCCAACCCTCAGCCCTTCAAGTCTTACCAACAGAGGCCCCAGACATCATGGAACAGAAAACAGCCTATCCTCTTGTGTCCTTTCCAATTTTTTCCCTTTCTTAAAAAATTAAATTTATTGGGGTGATATTGGTTCATAAGACCATATAGGTTTCAAGTGTACATTTCTATGATACGTGATCTGTATATTGCATTGAGTACACACCACCCAAAGTCAAATCATCTTCCGTCACCATACACTTGGTCCCCTTTACCTTTTACTATCCTCCTACCCCCTTCCCTCTGGTAACCACCATGCTGTTTTATGTGTCTGTGACTTTTAGTTTTATATCCCACATATGAGTGAAATCATAAGGTTCTTGGCTTTTTCTGACTGACTTATTTTGCTTTGCATAATATTCTCAAGGTCCATCCATGTTGTCGCAAATGGCAGTATTTCATATTTTCTTATGGCTGAGTAGTAGTCCATAGTATGTATGTACCACATCTTCTTTATCCAGTCCTCTATCGAAGGACACTTGGGTTGTCTCCATGTCTTGGCCACTGTAAATAATGTTGTAATGAACATACAGGGTGCATATACATCTTTGCAAACAAATGTTTTCAAGTTTTTTGGCTAGATGCCCAGAAGAGGGAATGCTGGGCAATATGATAACTCAATTTGATCTCACCTTTTATTTCTTCTTTGACCCAGTCATTTTTAGTAGTGTGTTTTTTAATCTCCACATATTCATATTTGTGGGTTTCTTTACTTCCTTTTTCACAATTGGTTTCTAATTTCTAAGCACTGTGGTCAGAGCATACGCTTGGTATGATTTCAGTTTTCTTGAATTTGTTGAGGCTAGTTTTGTGTCCAAACATATGGTCTATCCTTGAGAATGGTCCATGTGCTCTCTAATATTCCAGGATGAAAGAGTCTGGAAATGTCAATTATGTCCTTTTGTTTAATGTGTCATTAATATTTCCTTATTAATTTTCTGTTTGGATGATCTGTCTATAGCTGTCAATGAGTACTAAGGTCCCCAACTATGATTATGTTTTTGTCTGTTTCTCCCTTTATTTCTGTTAGTAGTTGCTTTATATACTTCGGTTCTCCCTGATGGGGTGCATATAAATTAAGATGCGTTATGATCTCTTGATGTAACATCCCCTTTATCATTATAAAATGCCCATCTTTGTCTCTTGTTACCTTTGTTATCTTGAAATCTATTTTGTCACATATAAGTATGGCTATACCTGCTTTTCTGTGGATGATATTTGCTTGGAGAATCATTTTCCACCCTTTCACTTCGAATCTTCACTTTGTCTATGCAGCTGAGCTGTGTCTCCTGAAGGCAGCATATCGTTGGGTTTTGGTTTTTGATCCAGTCTGCTACTCTGTGTGTCTGTATTGGTGAATTCAGTCCATTTACATTTAGAGTAATTATTGATGCATGAGGATTTGTTATAGCCATTTTATCTTTTGTTTTCTGGTAGTTCTGTGCCTACATTGGTTCTTTTCCTTTGTGCTCCCATCTGCCGTTTTGGTATGGTGGTGTTCCATCTTCTTTCCTCTGTTTCCTCTTTTTTTTAAGCTACATGTCTCAGTCTTGGGTTTTTTGTGTATGGTTGCCATTAGATTCAGAAAAAGAAAGTTTCAAATGTACAGTAGTCTTTTTTCTTTTGAACGCATCTGATCTCCATCCTCCATTACAAAGTCAGGCCCTTATCCCCTCCCCCTTTTATGTTTTGCTGTCACAAGTTACCCCTGTGTATGCTGTAAGTTTGTTGGTGAACTTACTCGCAGTTTTGTGATCTTTCATTCTTTGTTTCAGGTAGAATAACCCCCGTGAGTATTTCCTACAGCGGAGGTCTCTGGTGGTAAATTCCCTCAGCTTCTGTGTGTCTGGAAAAGTCTTCATTTCTCCTTCATATCTAAAGGATAACCTTGTGGGATACATCATTGTTGGCTGGTAATTTCTCTCTTTAGTGGTTTGAATATTTGGTTCCACTCCCTTCTGGCTTGTGGAGTTTCTGCTGAAAAGTCCAGTGATAACCTAACGGGCATCCTTTATAGGTCACTTTCTTCTGTCCCCTGACTGCCTTGAGAATTCTTTCTTTGTCATTAATTTTTGACAGTTTTAATACAATGTGCCTTGGAGAAGGCCTTTTTTGCAATGAGGAAATTAGGCATTCCATTTGCTTCTTGGGTTCAAGGATCTACCTATTTCCATAGGTTTGGGAAGTCCTTGTCAACTATTTGTTTGGATAGGCTCTCTGTCCCCTTCTCCCTCTCCTCTTCGTCTTCTGGTATGCCTATTATTCTTATATGGCTCTTTCTGATGGAGTCAGATAGTTCTTGTGGAGTTCTTTCATTTATTTTGTTGTTCAAGTCTCTCTCCCCTTCCCTCTGCACCATTTCTAGATTTCTACACTCAGTATCACTAATCCTTTCCTCCCCCCGGTCTGCTTTATTTTCTACGTCACCTAGTCCATTCTTGATCCTTTTTACTGAGGTCTTCATCTCCAGAACTTCTGTTTGGCTATTTTTTAAAGTTTCAGTCTCTTTGGTAAAGCACTCATTTTGTTCATTGATTTGTGTTCTGAGTTCATTACACTGTCTGACTGTATTTTCTTGCATCTTGTTGAGGTTTTTTTCAGAACTGCAATCTTGAATCATCTGTTATTTATATCACATATCTCCGTGTCTGTAAGTTTGTTTTCTCGAGATTTTTTGTTTTCTTTCTGAGCTGCCTCACTGCCTTGGTTATTCAAGGTATTTGATGGATTCCTTGTCTGTCTAGGCATCTAGGTATGAATAGCACTTTTCTAGCAAATTAAAACAAAGAGGTCTTTCTATTACTTTCCAGTAGGCGGCACTGAATCACAAAATTTTTAGCTCTCTTGCACTTCTCTGGCTTTTCAGATCTCCTTGAGGGTGTTGTTTCTTGATAGGTGGGTGCCACCCCTGTGATCCAGTCACCCTGGTGTCAGAGGACCAAGCCGGCACAGGAATTGGGCTCCAAAGCTATGAAATCCCAGTGCTCTCCCTCACAGCCAGACACTACTGTCAGGGTAGCATGATGTGTGAGGGTGGGGCAGGCATGGGAAACCTAGCAGCCTCCTGTGTTGTTTTGCCCTCCTGGTAATGGTGACCTCAGAACTCCGTGGCATTCCCTCTATGTTCTAAGCCTGGGACCAATCACACACAGAGTGCACCCTTTCCTCAGAGTAAAAGTGCTTCTATAGTACTAGTTCTCAGGTTTGCAGACAATGTGCTCAAGAAACTGACATCAAGGGCAAAGGGACGTGAGCTGTGGGAGGTTACAGGGCAGCCAGGCTCCATGGCTTTATTTCTTGGTCTGGAATGCTGACCTCCCAACAACTATGGCCACACCTCTGTGCTGTATCCTTACCCAGGTCTCTAGGCTCAGCCACAGCTCGTACTACCCACTCTTGCTCGAATGCCCACTGAATCTCTTTGCTCCTCCCAGTGGAAGAGAGTGCCAGCCACAACCCGATTCCTCCCCTCTCTAGGCTGAGGCCTGCTGTGAGCTCCTGGATACAGGGCTGCATCCATGTTTCACGTCAGTTTTTCTCCCTTCTTGCCACGTTGGTTCACTCTCACTTGCCCAACTTTAGATGTTTCAATGTGTGGGTCTCTCAGGTGTGTTTGTTCATTGAGCAGGGAATCTTTTGTTGAGTTATAGCTGTTCAAATTGTTGAAATTTCAAGGAGAGAGACCAAGAGAATAACTCACAACCAGTATTCCTGACATCACTCCCAAGACAAATTTTTTTGAAATGCACTAAAAGACAAAGTAGGTGATTTAGAAAACCAATCTAAAGCAAAATATAAACCCATCTGCTCAACCCCAAAGAGGCAGTAGTAGTCTTGAAAGTCAAGGTGCGCTGTAAACACAACCTTTCCCTTTGTTTAAAGTTGGGGCCTCCCAGGTGTTCCACGCGGTACTCCAGATAACTGTGATATCTCCTTTCCAAATTCTTGACCTAATAAAGCTATGAGCATAATAAAATAGTTGTGATTTTAGACTACTATGGTTGGTTTGAATTTTTATTGTAACTAAGAAAACCAGAACAAATTCGGTGCTGGAAGTATGACGCTGTTGTAACAAAGTCTACAACACATGGCACTGGCTTTGGAACAAGACTCAAGAGGCTAACAGTGAGAACTTAAGGGCGGAGTGTGGCAGTGATGTTATTGGAACCTTGAGGAGAGCAGATCCTTGTTGTATAAACGTGGCAACAATGTGGCCTGTGGCAGCATGAAAAATAGGAACTGTACTTAAGGAATCTGGTGATCTAGCTAGAGAGACTTCTAGAAAGTACACTGAAAGTGTTACCTGTCTTCTTGTTACCTGTGATAAATCGTGAGAAGAGAGAGGGGAACTGAAAAACAAACTGTTCAGTTTTCAGGCAAAATTTAGAGGAACTATAAAGAACCCAGGACTTTGCTGGGTTGAAAAACTAAATCTGTTTCTCATTCCCAGTCTCTTCAGACCAGCAGTTTCTCAAAATAAGAAATGCTTTCAAGGCAAAGATCAAATCTAAGGCTCTGTGGAAAAAAATTTTTCTGAGAAAAACTGACTGTAAAACCCTTTGATAAGACACTTGTTAAGGGGACGCATCATAAACCCTTTCAGAGAGATGAAAAAGCTTCTAAATATCTTAAGGTCAAGACTGTCTCTGATAAACAGTAGGGTTTCTAAGGATTAATAAAAGTGTTGTCACACAGCAGCCTCACCAGTAGCCCGAGAGAGAAGGACTTATGTATGGTTTTTGTTTAATGTAATAGATTATAAATTCATATTTGGCAAGCCAACAAAGTCTTTAAAGGCCCTACCTTTTTATAAGAAAGAAGCAGGATGATAAGCCCACTCAGTTACAAACATAGGACATTTCTTACAGGAGAGAAAGAATAACTCAGAAAAATGGAACCAAGGGCCACAGGCAGAGCAAACAGTTACAAAGAACTTGGAATGGGCAACACATGCTGGGATGGATGGCTATGGACCAGTGACGGTCATGTGTATCCTGGCTCCCCCACCCCCTTTTTGACTAGAAATATCCTTAGCAGCTATGCAGTGCCCAGCCCACCACTGTGTATGAGTGTGTTGTGGGGGGAGGTGGGCGGACAACTTCTCTTTTGGTTCACAGGTGTTCAGGGAGAAGACATACTGAAGGAACTGCATATCTGGGGGCCTCATATGCACCTGAACTTGATTTGGATGACAAGTTCCTAGACGACTTCGAGTTGTTGTCATGATGGCATGATATGAGAGCATCTGGGTGCATCTTAAGTCTATCTTAGTTTGAGGGCAACTGTAAATAATTTCTGGCTTCAGCTCACCTGAGGATAGGACACCTCTCCAGTGTCTGTCTTCAATGATGAGCTTCTAAGGATGGAGTATCAAGGTCTCTTCCAGAACATGGAGACGGGTCATGAATTTTAATAACTCTAAATCTCCTAAGTCCTCCCAATTTACCTACAAGTTCACTAAGAATCACTGGCCTAGATCTGCTGAGAAAAATCATACCCCAGGCTTCATTGACTTGGGCTTTTCTCCCTTCCATTGTTCTCCTGAGCACCTTCTTCTTTCCACATTACTTCAGCCATTCCCTTTAACTGTGAGAGCTATTCCTAAACAATCCATCTTTTCAGAAAGCTATATAAGTAATAATGGAAAGCCAGAGTTCTGGAGACAGACCACTAAATTCAAACCAAGTAGCTCTGCCACTTAGTAGCTTTGTAATTCTAGATAAGTTGCCTGACCTCTCTATGCTTCAGTATCATCATCTGTAAAATTGGGATAATAATAATACCTACCACATAAGGCTGCTGTGCAAAAGAAGGAGATGAAGTGCTTTTAACACTACCTACCATGGGGTGAGCATTCCACAACTGTAGATCCATAAGGTTTACCACAAACAAAATTCCCCTCCATTCTCTCTCTTTTAATTTGGTCCTCAAACAACTTCGTGGAGATGGGCTGCACTGACAGTATTATCTCCATGGTCCATGCTGAAGAAACAACAGGTATTAAATAAATAATACGGGGTCACACATATTTTATGACTCTCCATCGAGCGCTCGTCCTACTGCACCACACCTCACTTGAAATAAGAGGAGCAGGTACTATGACCATCACAGTAAGTAAAGAGCTTACTTCCCCCAGAGTCTAAGTGACTCATCCATGATAACATAACCAGTTAATGGTAGAGTACTGATGAATGGAAGTATTACGTAGTGATTGAAAATGCTTTAATTTCCTCATGTGCAAAATGAAGGCAATGTAATAGTAGCTACCTCACTGGGTCGTTAGGACTAAGTGACATAATGTATGTTGAGTTCTAAGTACAGTGCCTCACACATAGAAATGTATTTAGTAAGTATATATCTTCTGTGCCCTACATCAAAGATTTTTTTGACTACACCATGCTGACTCAAATCTTTTCTTAAGTCTTTTTTAGAGAGGGGAAGGGAGGGAGAAAGAGAGGGAGAGAAACATCAATGTGTGGTTGCCTCTCACACACCCCCTACTGGGACCTGGCCCACAACCCAGGCTTGTGCCCTGACTGGGTATCAAACCAACGACTCTTTGGTTCACAGACCGGCACTCAATCCACTGAGCTACACCAGCCGGGGCTCACTTCTTAAGTCTTTGTAGTAAAAGATAAAGTCTCTCAAGGCTTTGATTAATTGTATTTAGTAAATTATCCTTCATACCTTGCTATGTACATGTCAATACAAAAAGTGTTTAATAAAAGTGAATACAAAGTATTTTCATTTATTAGATGGTCTTTCAGTTCAGAAGAGGAGCAAATCATGATGAAAATTATACAAGTTCAAAATTACAAACTGGAAACCAGCTGTTTGGGAAAAATAAACATATAAGTAAAATCATAGTACTCTCTATAAACACACATTTCTTCTTCTAAATAGGTGTCAAAGGAAGATTTTATGTCCTAGTTTGTTTACAAACACATGCACAGGGGAAAAGTTTAATCCCATCACTAGAAGGAAGCCCTCTATTCCACCGTGGGTCCGGAATGGCTTTAACAAGTCTGAGGCACACAACAGCGGCAATTTCAACTTTCCTAGCACTCTGTTGTGCTGAAGCATCTCATGGTATTTTGTGATAGTACAAAGTTTATCCATCCAGAGCTTTAATAGTTAAAAATCAGTTCCATATCACTTTTATCATCTTTGGCCCAAAAACAGCTCAGAAAATGTGGTGGCACTGTTTTCCTTAGGCACCATTATAAAAAGAAAAACAGATCAGATGGGAGGTGTGTACTGGACTCCCTCACCCCTCAGATCTGGAGCCTATCCCCCCCTTCCAGCATTCAGTCTGCAGTGCTTCAGCACTGCCTCTTCGAGATGATGTGCTCTAAGGCAGTCTTCCCACTCGCATTTGTCATGAACATGCACTCGCTCACTTGATTTCATCCTGGCACGTCCACGCTCCATCCACCAGAAATATACATCACACTCAGATAGCTAAGGACACTTGTACTCTGGAGAATACCCATGTTATCATTTACTGTGAAGTCCTACAGGTTCGAGTGGGAGAGAAGTAGCTTTCCCACATGTTTTTGGTCTTTACAAAATTCTGTATAACACTATATAAAACTCTTTGCAAAGGGAAGTAGTTTAAGGTAAAAAAATTGAAGCCTGTATAGGTACAATGAGAGTAAAGAATCTGAGTTGACTAATTTTTCAAAAGTCCACTTCTGTTTGCAAGAATACATAGTAGACATGCTTTCTATGGCCACGCCGGATCACTCCTCCTACCTTCACAGCAGCTGTTTTAGACATAACCTTTAGCCAACATTAAGTGTTTTCTTTTCAAAAATAGCACTGCAGATGTCACATTAATGTACAACAAATCCTGAAGGTGTGCAGAAACCAGCCAAGTCAGTAACACATAAGGAACAGTGCAAATAGTCATGTCCCATGGTGGCTGTGACCACGCATGATGGCCCCTGATGATCCTCCGTGACTAGAGTGACCAAAGAGACAGACTGGTGTTTTGGTCTAAAAACAACAACAAAGCACTACATTTTCAAAAAAAAAAAAAGTTTTATTCATGTCCTTTCCATGTCTCCATACTCCCAGACAGTGAAAACCAAACAGTGAAAAAAGATTTGCCACACTGCCCCACTTTTGCCCACCTTGGCCCTACCCCTGAAGCCCCACCAAACACTTGCTAACAGCAGGGCCAAGGCGGGTAGGTAATTTGTTAAGGGAAAAGAAGAACTAGGTGGTTTCCTAAGAAAAGCAAAAGAAAAAAAAGTCAAGTATATGGAGAGGGCGTATTGAAAATTCACAGTGTAAAACATCATTCATTTTAGGAAACAAATTAATTAAACTGTTAAATGTCAAACAAGACCCCTTATTACTCATGTCAGTGAAATTTCAACTCAGTCATAGGTGTGATTGAGATGTCACCTAATTGTTGATGATCTTTCTAGTTAAATTGTTCTCACACAGCAGCATCAAGGCCTTGAGATGAAATATTCATGAATGTCAAACTATTCCTTTGGGGGTTACCCATTTGGCCTGTAACCGAGGATACTGCCATTTTCTACTTTTTTCTCCATTACACCTTTCAAAACTTCCTGAATACCTGCAGATTGCGAAAAAGCTGGACCGTGCTCACTACAGGCTGCAACTTAAAATGAGGAGTACCACTCCCTGTTGAGACAGTGTAGAGAGGTATTACAGATTCTGTGCGAAAAGAAAACCATCTTTTCAAAAAAAAATGAAACTAGATGACCAATTTACATCATAGCATACACCAAAATAAACTCAAGAGGATAAAAGACTTAAATATAAGTCGTGACACCATAAAAGCCCTAGAGGAGAACACAGGCAGGAAAATCTCAGATATCCCACATAGCAATATTTTCACCAATACATCCCCTAGGGCAAGGGATATAAAGGAAAGAATAAACAAATGGGACTATATCAAATCAAAAAGCCTCTGTACAGCTAAAGAAAACAGTGACAAAATGAAAAGGGATCCAACTGTATGGGAAAACATAATTGCCAATGTTACCTCGGACAAGGGTTTGATCTCCAAAATACATAAAGAATTCACACAACTCCACACCAGGAAGACAAAGAATTTAATTACAAAATGGGCAAAGGACCTGAACAGACACTTCTCCAAGGAGGACACACAGAGGGTCCAGAGACACATGAAAAAAATGCTCAGCATCACTAGCCATCAGAGAGATGCAAATTAAACCCACAATGAGATAGCACTTCGCACTGGTCAGAATGGACAACATCAACAAATCAACAAACAACAAGTGCTGGAGAGGATGTGGAGAAAAGGGGACCCTAGTGCATTGTTGGTGGGAATGCAGACTAGTGTAGCCACTGTGGAAAACAGTATGGAATTTCCTCAGAAAACTAAAAATGGAATTTCCTTTTGACCCAGCAATTCCACCGCTGGGATTATACCCTAAGAGCCCTGAAACACCAATCCAAAAGAACCTATGCACCCCAATGTTCAGAGCAGCACAATTTACAATAACCAAGTGCTGGAAGCAACCTAAGTGCCCATCAGTCAATGAGTGGATCAAAAACTATGGTACATTTACACAATGGAATTCTACACAGCAGAGAGAAGGAAGGAGATCCTACCCTTTGCAACAGCATGGATGGAACTAGAGAGCATTATGCTAAGTGAAATAAGCCAGGTGGTGAGGGAGAAATACCACATGATTTCACCTTTAACTGGAACCTAATCAACAAAACAAACAAGCAAGCAAAATATAACCAGAGACATTGAAATTAAGAACAATCTGACAGTAACCAGAGGGGAGATGGGAGGGGATAACGGGGGACAGTGGGGAGAAGGGTTTTCAGAACAACTATAAAGGACACATGGACAAAACCAAGGGGGAGGTGGGTGAAAGCAGGGAGGGAGGTGGGAATGGCTGGGGTGTGGGGGGGAGTGGTGGGCAGTAAATGCAGACAACTGTACTTGAACAACAATAAAAGAATTTAAAAAATAAAAAGGAAATAAGCCAGGCAGGGAAAGACAAATATTGTATGATCTCACCTATAAGTGGAACCTAATCAACAAAACAAACAAATGAGCAACACAGAACCAGAGACTTGGAAATAAAAAACAAACTGACAGTGACCAGGGGGGAGGGGGGTAACGGTGGCAGGGAGGAAAGGGGGAGAAGGGGAAGGGTCAAGTCAAGGAACATGAACAGAGGACTCATGGGCACGGACAATGAAGGGGATTGACTGGGAGTCAGGGGGCAGAGCAAGGGAGAACAAGTGGGGAAAAGGTGAGACAACTGTAACTGAACAACAATAAAAAAGAAAAGAAAAGAAAATCATCTTTTATTTTTCCCTCTAGAATAAAATCCTATACTTCTAAAAATATACCACTGAAAAATTAAAATAGTCTGTTAAAAGATTAGCAGTGGAAAATTATTACTGTAATTTCCCTAATTTTACATTTCATTAACTCTTAAGTTACACAGGAAATATATTAGTCAAAATTGAAGATTTCCCTCCAGACACTGTGCATGTTGTCTAATGCATTTTTGCATTGTTTTTACTCAAAAAAGTTTTTTTAATTTACTTTTGGTCTCCTTAGCAATGGCTTTTAGTTATTTAAAAAATGTGTGTATAGTTGTTTTTTGTTTGTTTGTTTGTTTTAAAGATTCTATTTATTCATTTTTAGGCAGAAAGGAAGAGAGGGAAAGAGGCAGAGAAACATTATGGTTGCCTCTCATGTGCCCCTCACTGGGGACCTGGCCCACAACCCAGGCATGTGCCCTGACTGAGAATCGAACCAGCGACCCTTTGGTTCGCAGGCCTGCACTCAGTCCACTGAGCCACACCAGCCAGGGCTATGTATAGTTTTTTAAGGAATTCTATAATCAAAAACTTGATTAACAAACACATGTACATTTATGATATAATAATAACTTAATTCCTTTTTTAATTGATTTTTTATTGTTGTTCAGTTACAGTTGTCCCCATTTTCCCCTCATTATGCTCAGGCCCTTCAAAATCCCCAAAAGCTTTCTTGTTTGTAAAGATTAAGCAGGAGCCCTGATCAGTGCAGCTCAGTTGGCTTGGCATTGTTCAAAAAGTAAAAGGTCGCCAGTTCGATTCCAGTCAGGGCACATGCCTGGGTTGTGGGTTCTGCCCCTGCCTGGGGCATATACAAGAGGCAACCGATAGATGTTTATCTTTCACATCGATGTTTCTCACCTTCTCTTTCTCTGTACCTTCCCCCCTCCCTAAAAATAAACAAAATCTTTAAAAAATGATTAAACTATATTTAAAATAATTTTACCATTGGTAAATATGTTTACTTTTTAACAGTACACAGTAATACTATACTTGAAAGGCAGTCTAGTTAAAATTAACATGTAGAATTTGTGAGTACTGAGTTAACAGCATGTTTCTTTAGCCATACGAAATACAGCTACTTCAATATTTAGAAAGGCAGTCTTAACAAACGAAATTGTTTAGCCTTTGAAAAGGAGACGGCTTCCCTTGTTAGACACCGAACCTAAATCTCTCCCCACCCTGTCCTCTGTCCCCTGGACCACGCTCTCTGGCTAGGACTCAAGCCTAAGCAGGAGAAACCAACAAAACTGAAACCAGAAAGGCATGCTAAAAATAATTCAATAGCATGACTTCCCTCGGACCGAACACTGTGGCATTTACTTCATTAAGTGTTTCTAAAAACCTCCCAGTGGGAAAGGTACTTCATTTATTTACTACATGAGTCTAACGAGAACTGTGAAAGATATTTGAAGTAAACTGGCATGGTCTGGAGCAGAATTATTGGAACATTTGGTGCTCTGTATGAGGTTTTCCTTTTCGGCCATCAGCCGCCCTAATGCACTTCACCAGAAGCAATGAGTCGCTTTTGTTTGGCTTTGAGGATATACTTCCTGATATAACCTTGATAATAATGAGAAATCCGCTACAGAAATAAATGGCGAAAACAACAACACAAAAAGAAGCCTGCTTGTCTGTGACTCTTGTTCTGTAGACTCTCATTCCAACAAGTAGAAGTCAATGCTTGGTGGTCTCACCCCTTCGCTCCTCATACAATGTCCTAGCGCTCTTCGACGACACGTAGGTGAAGCCCCAAACCCACGCCACACCAGGTCACATGCAGATTTGGACAAAAAACTAGTGGACCCTGAAGTGTCTTCTCACCTAAGTTCCCCACTGTTCTTCCCAGCCATCTACCACACATTCCAACATGCCCTGCTGTCCTTCCAAACTCAGGATTTCAGCATAGAAATGTAGTTTATTCATCTGTTCATTCATTAATTCAACAGTTATTGAGTCACTACCACGTACTGGTCATATTCACATGCTCTGGCCACCTCCCCTCCATCCCTGATCTAATGCTGTGGGAAGACTGGGGTCGAGATGGGACAGACAGGGGCCTGGCATTGGGAGAGCTAGCAGTCTATGGGGCCACACAGAGGGGCTGCCTGAGGGCATTTCTCCCTCCGCATGGGAAGGAAGTTATGACCAACAGCCGGCACCAACGCTGAAATAAACACATACAGCCAATTATCAAAGCTCTCGTCAGAATACGTCTAATTCCATGAAAACACAAGATTTCTTGTGAATAACCTTAACACCAAGTGTAATTAAACAGGTTTCTTTCTGACCCGACTCTGCATACGTAGATGGGAATCACATACCATTGCAAGTGCCTCAGAGATCCTCGGGATACTGACATTCATTTTATTTACTTAAAAAGGGAAGTCTGTTTACATTAACCTTACTTTAAGAAAAAAATATATAAATCAAATAAAAATTCAACATAAAGCAAGTATAATAAAACCGTGTTAAGTTGGCTATGTGTCATGCCTTCCAAAATTTTAGACAGGTATAGACTGAGGTACACCCATGTTTTATTTTGTCTTTAACCAGTTGGCCTTCCAATACAGAAAAACCATCAGCTTTATTTTGTTGTGGCTTACACATCATATCCCAGGAATTGAAACAGTGCAAAAAAGGCAGGGGATTCTTGAAAGGGAAGCAATAATGAAAAGGTAAGAAAAACGTTCTTTAAATTTAGGTGTACGTAGGTCAGAAGAAGTAGTATACTGTCAAAATGAGATAAAGAATAATTTTGTGCCATGTTTAAAACGCAGCCAGAAAAGCTCAACAACAACAATAAGAAGAAGAAGAATCGCTGCCACCCACTGAATGCTCACCACCTGCCAGGCGCCATGCTAAGTGCTGTGCGTGTGTTTTCTTATTTCATCCCTGCAGCAAGTCTGCGGTTCATTTGCCTCAGTTTACAGACAATGAGATAGAGAAAGGGGAAGTTACTTGTCCAAAGTCAAAGGCTGGTGAAGGGGAGGTGCTAATAACTTTATGCCCTGTTTTTAACCGCTACACGATGGCTTTCTCAGAGAGAGGAGAAAGAAAAATGCTGTTTGATGTACAAAATTACATAGAAATGGCAGAGCATCGGGTGGTTTTGCCATGCAAGGCGGCGGCAGCCTGGAGTCTGAGGCCCTTGGGAAGCACAAGGGCCACAGCGGACTTAGTTAAGGAGGTGGGTGGGAAAACACCGGATGTACCGTCCTATGCCTACAGACACACAAAGTTCTCGGAATGTTGTCATTCACAGTTCACCATTCTAAAGTCCGAAATTACAAAAGGCATGGTATATCTATGCAAATTGTGTAGTGACGTTGGAAGACAAGTGCCATGAAAACAAGCAAAAGAAGAGCAGGCAAAGGGCTTGAGGAGGGGAAGCGAGAGGACTGGAGAGGGTGGTCCACACACCCTCCAGGCGATCGCATTGCACCAAGGAGGTCAGCTGGGGCAGACTTGAAGTGAGGGAGCCAGCCCAGTGTTTTCTTGGGGAAGAACAGTCCAGCGAGGGACAGGCTGGAGCAAGAGCCCCGGGTGGTTGTAGGAGGCAGATCTTTGGGCCTTCAGCTGAAGTATCTCTTCCCTTTTAGACAGCTTCCAAAAGGCACAATGTAATGATAGAGAATGTCAGCCATGGAATTGGTGGATGCTAAAATCAGGTGGCAAATAGAATGAGAAAAAAAGGTAATTGCAAAAATTAGGAATAAACTGTCACATGATCCAGAAATTCCACTTCTGGGCATTTATCCAAAGAAAAGGAAAACACTAATTTGAAAAGTTGTATGCACCCCATGTTCACTGCAGCATTATTTACTACGTGTTAGCTTAGACATGGAAAAACCTAAGTGCCTGCAGGCAGATGAATGGATAAAGAAAACGTGATATGGACATGCCATAAAAAATTGTATTTTGCCATTTGTGACAACGAGAACGAATCTTGAGGGCATTATGCTAAGTGAAGTAAGTCAGACAGAGAAAGATAATACTGATGATTTCACTTAAATGTGGAATCTAAACAAACAAGCAAAGAAAAAATAATCTCATAGACAAAGACAGGATTGGTAGTTACTGGAGATGGGGAGCTGGGAGTGTAGGAGAAATGGGTGAAGGAGTCAAAAGGTAGAAATGTTCAGTTATAAAATAAGTCATGAGTAAGAAATGTACAGCATGGTAACTATAGCTAATAATACTCTTACATATTTCAAAGTTGCCAAGAAAATTTTAAAAGTTGTCATCACAAAGAAAAAAGTTTGTAACTATGTATGGTGACAAATGTTAACTAGATTCACTGTGGCGATCATTTTGCAATATATACAAGTGTCATATCAAGGTTAATATCACCACTAATAAGTCACCTTGATATCATGCAACTCCACATAGGATGCACTGAGAAAAACCACGTCACTTCTGTGGTATTCCGGTCAAATTTTCATAACCTCAGTATAGTCATGAAAAAACATCAAACTAAAATGGGAGGACATTCTGAAAAATTATGGACTAGTGCTCTTCAAAGTGTCAAGGTCATGAAAGACAGGAATGGTCACAGGTTTTAAAAAACTAAAGAAACATGACAACTAACTGCAATACATGGTCATGGACTGCATCCTGGACCGGAAAGAAAAAGACATTACTAGGAAAACTGGTGAAATTTGAATAAAATCTGTACAGTAGCAATGGTAGTGCATCAACGTTAATTTCATGATTTTGATCATTATTCTATGGTAATGTAAGGTGACAACGCTAAGGGAAGCTGGGAGAAGGGCATTTGGGAGCACTCTTTACTCTCTTTTCGAATTTTCTGCAAACCTAAAATCATTTCAAAATTAAGAGGTAAAAAGAAAGAGGTAGAAGAATTAAGCTACTGGGGACATTCAGCCTGAGCTCAAGCCCTGGCTCTGCCCCTCATTAGCGCCAGCTAGACCCCAATGAGAAGTACTTCTAGCTCTTCCTTGCCTGTCAGTGTCCTCTCGACAAAGCCGCTTAGGTGTGAGGCCCACAGTGAGCCGCAGCACATGGCCCCACTGCCTTCGACCCGAAATGTAGAGACTGCCCATGAGACCCTTTCCAGATTATTCATAGTATAGAATTATTTGATTAAAAAACCCAACATAAAATGATCCAACTCATTCAAACTTTCATACTACTACATATCACACACACACATTTCTTTGGGGTAAGGTAGAAAGTCACAGCGCTTTAACCTCTAGGTGGACATCCAAATGGTCCCTTGCAGGAACGGATGCTCGCACCTCCCCTCTCCCCGTGGGTGAAATCCTGTCTGAGCACTATCATCAGGGTCACGTTCAGAACTTTGAGCCTGCCATTCAACCCTTAAGTGTGAGAAAAGCAGAGACACGTGCTTTCCTACAGTGGGAGGAAGGCCATTGTGTGTGAGGTCTCAGGGCTCTTAAACCATATTGACCACTGAACCCCAGGCCTCCTGCTCTAGAGCTTCACTCCCCCACTGTGGCTGGGTCCATGCGAGCTGCTCATCCCCATGACGCTTATCCCAGACGGGATTAACGGTATGCAGGTGCTTGCTCTGCTCTTCCCCGCCAAAGAGACCATTGGTTTACAGTCACGCAAGTCAGACAATGTTCATGTGTTAGTGTTGAGCACATTTAAGGTGATAAAATAAACACAGAAGAAAAACTGAAGATTATGTCACTAAGCACAATGTTGAGTTCCACCGACAATTTTTTAGTGCGTGAATTTCTTGATGAAGGAAGCAGTAAGTTGATTTAATTCTGTACAAACTTCTAATTCTAGGGCAGTCTAGGTACGCAGTAGAACTGCTCCACACTTTATCAATAAAAGGGAGATAAGGAGAATATCTATCTCAAAAGATGCTAAACATTAAATTAAATATAAATAAGTAGAGTCCTTATAGAGAGCACTAAATAAATATGAATTATTATTATTATTATCACAAAAGGATTTCTAAAATGATGAGGAAATCAGAGTAAAGAGCATAAGAAAAAAGGAGGAAAAGTCAGGGTGGATACAAAAAAGGCATACCCCGTGGTAGAGCGTATCGGTTAAAGGTAGCCTACAAACTTGGCTGAGTGTTTTAATAGTCAATACAAAAAAGAAAGTATCGTGTGTTACAAGCTTCATAATGTCCAATTTTTGGTTTTTTTTAGTACTCAAAAAAGTGCAACCAGTCCTTGTTTGGAAGAAAGTTCACGAAAGATTTCAGGTCTGAATTTCAAAATTGAAATTAAAACTACTTTGCCTTTTGTCTACAATTTGGAATGACAAAAAGAATTTACTGAAGCAAGTTAGAGGTTTTAAGACTTGCTATAGAAGAAAATTTAGCCATTAATCGGTCATATTTCAGTCAAAGCTAATCTCCTTAATAACTTCTATTCAAGAGAACCCAGAAATAAACCCATGCCTTCATGGTCAATTAATATTTAACAAAAAAGGCAAAAAACATACAATGGGGTAAAGATAGTCTATTCAACAAATGGTGTTGGGAATTTTGGACAGATAGGTGCAAAAAAATGCAACTAGACTATCTTGTTATACCATGCCCAAGAATAAATTCAAAATGGATTAATGACTTAAAGTTAGACCCAAAACCATAAAAATTGTAGAAGAAAAACATAGGCAGCAAAATCTGGGACATTGCTCACAGCAATATTTTATCAGATATATCTCCCCGGGCAAGGGAAACAAAAGAAAAAATAAATAAATGGGACTGCATCAAACTAAAAAGATTTTGCACAGCAAAGGAAACCATCAACAAAACGAAAAGACAATCCACTGAATAGGAGAACGTATTTGCCAATGATACATCTGATAAGGAGTTAATGACCAAAATTTATAAAGGACCTATAAAACTACACACCAAAAAAACAAGCAATCTAATTTTTAAAAAGTGCAAAGGGCCTGATAGGCACTTCTCCGAAGAGGACACACAGAGGGCCGGTCAATGCTCGATACAGCTCATCATCAGAGACATGCAAATTAAAACCACAGTGAGATATTACTTTACACCTGTCAGAATGGCTGTCATCAATAAATCAACAAACAACAAGTGCTGGTGAGGTTGTGGGGAAAAGCGAACCCCATGCACTGTGGGTGGGAATGCAGGCTGGAGCAGCCACGGTGGAAAGCAGTGTGGAGTTACATCAAAAAAATAAAAATGAAAGTGTTTTATGACCCAATGATTCCACTTCTGAGCATATATCTGAAAAAACCCAAAGCACTAAATCAAAAGAATATATTCTCCTCCATTTCATTGCAGCGTTATTTACAATTGCCAAGGTTTGGAAGCAGCCCAAGTGCCCATCGGTAGATGAGTGGATAAAAAAGCAGTGGTACATTTACACAGTGGAACACTACATGGCAGTTAAAAATGAAAAAATCTTACCCTTTGTGACAGCATGGATGGATCTGAAGAGCATTATGCTAAGTGAAATAAGCCAGAGAAAGACAAGTCCCATATGACTTCGCACGTATGTGAAATCTAATGAATAAGATAAACTGACAGACAAAATAAAAACACTCATACATAGAGAACAGATTGACAGCTGTCAGAGGGGAGGGACCCGCATGGGGCTGGATGAAAAGAATGAAGGGATTAAGCAAAAGAGAAAAAAAAGCAAGAAACTCAGAGACACAGGCAACAGTATGGTGATGATCAGAGGGAAAAGAGGGTGCGGGGAAATAAAAGAGGTGATGGGGGGATAAATGGTGAAGGCAGGAAGCTTGATTTAGGGTGGTGAACACACAATACAATATACAGATGATGTATTATAAAATCGTACACCTGAAACCTATATAATTTTATTAACCAATGTCACCCCAATAAATTCAATTAAAAAATAGTTTCTATTCAGTTCCAAACTGTCTTCAATTTTTCTATTCCTTTCTAATGATAAGGACCCACT